>JAXGGA010006434.1:0-69987 GCA_038373865.1 Uloborus plumipes
TTCACAGATGAGAAACTTTTCTTAATTAAACAAGCTCAAAATAGCCATAATGATAGTTTGATCAGCAGAAGCACCTGGAGCTTCTTGATTTGTTAGCGGCGTCAACGACCCAATCTGTAATGACTTAGGGTGGGATATGGGCTAGTGGGAAAAAACCACTTGTTTTTGTTGATCAAGGGATAAAAATTAATCAGCTGACATACCAAAAACTCATTTTGGAAGATGTTGTCTTACCTTGGTCGCAAAAGTTCTTTGAAAACCAAAGATGAACCTTCCAACAGGATTTTGCACCTGCATACAGAGCTAAAGACACTCAAGATTGATGCAAGACACATTTTCCGAACTTCATTGGAGCTCAAGAATGGCCCCGTATTCCCCAGATTTGAACCCAATGGATTATTCTGTTTGGTCCATCTTGGAGACAAGGGTGTGTACTAAACCTCATAAAACTTTGGCATCCCTACAAAAATCTTTATGGAAGGAAAGGGATAAAATATCAACAGTTGAGTTGCGGCCCGTAGCCGAAAGTTTTGTGACACGTCTAAAGCTCTGTATCAACGTTAAAGGTAGCCACTTTAAAAAACGTTTAAATATATTTGACAAATTAATGTATTCATGCTTATTTTGACGTTTGGTTGTAATATTTTCGTTAGTTTTAAAGTTATCATGCACGATGTGTGTCCAAATTATTTCTTGTCACCCAGTATTTTTTTGGATTTGGCATGTTGCATTTAAACCCGTGCGACGCCGGGCACATCAGCTAGTGCTATTATAATTGAAGTCTAATTTTAAATGTTAGAACTTTAGCATATTTATTTACTACTGTTACACTTAATTACGTTGCAAAAAAATTCTTAGATAAATTACGAAAAGCTATTCTTTAAGATTCACACAAACACTGAACAATATTTATATAATTAAAACATCTGGTCTTAAAAAATAAAGCGTTTTGAAACGTTATTTACCATAGTTTCCTTAGAAATATTTACAGTGGTTATAAAAATTAAATAAAATATGAAAACGATTTTGTACAAAGCTAAAATTTATTATTTTGAACCATTTGACACCTGTTTTTGCTCATTTAATTTGTAAGTTCACTCTGAATGTATTTTGAACAGTTTTTGTTCAACTGAAGTTCTTTTGTTCTACTACAAAGTAAAATATTTTAACAATAAAATGCGATTAAGTACGCTTTTTCTGACAGCAGCTTTTTAATATATTTTTTGTAACTCGCATTCTTACTTGCAGATCTACGAGTATCTCTCTTCTACTGCGTTAACTGTTGACCCAATCTCATCATTTTTAGTAAAAATGTTATCTAAAGAAAATAGTTACTTTTCTTGTCGAAAAATACAAATATTTTTCCTTTAACCATCAATTGAGATCCCTTAAATTGAAACTCACGCTCCATAACACCTTTTCTTGAACAAAAACTAAAACATGAACCTCGAGTTCAAACAGAACTCTCCCTGACATCTCCCACTTCTAAATCACGACAACGTTATGCATAATGCAGAGATGAGTCCAAAGTGCAGCCGCCAGTTCTTCTTCCATAATAACAATAATAGGCGCATATCTTCTTCCGCTTTGCCAGTTTATTGACATCTTGAGGTGGAAAGGGGAAACTTTTGTTCTTAGAACCTCATTTGAATATTAAAATGTAACCTGATCTTAATGCAATTCGTCATACTGCAGAGGAAGGAGGGTTTTGTACGAGAATAAAGGGTGCTCTTTGGTTTGGGATTTGGTGATTGTTTTATTCACTTTGTCAGGTTCTGCTGATACCACCGTTTTCTGACAGCAAAACAATCAATTTCAAACAAACTCTCTGTTTTCGTGCACATTTGTACATTTCTATTTTCTACATCTAGCTGATATGAGAAAAATGATGACAGACGTTATCAACAATATGGCTCGGCCGATGATAAATTTTTGGCCGATGGGCCGATGCCGATTGTTGGCCGATAGGCCGCTGTTTTTGCCAGGTGAGCATCGGCCGCCGATGCCGATGACGGATTGAATGGTCGAGGGGAAAAAAAAATAATAAATGGCTGCTGGAATGTACGTTTTAGACATTTTTTAAAAACAAAAAAGGATTCAGTACATGGAGAAACCTCTGCAGGTATGAAACTCTTCTTCACATGCAAAATATTCTTTCGTTTGGGATTTATTAATTATTTTACACACTTTGTCAGGTTCTGCTGATATCACCGTCTGACAGCAAAACATTCGATTTCAAACAAACTTTTGTGAACATTTGTCCATTTCTACACAACACTGTAACGTTTCTTGACAAAAACATCGTGACGTTTGCGTGACGTTATCCTATGAAAAACGAGCTAGATAAAACGTCACAGCCTACTTGGCGAATTAGAGGAGATCGCTGATTGCTTATGAGCTCTTATTGGCTCCGCCCGTAGTAACGTTCAGTGTCAAGTTAAGTTGATGTTTAGTATATCTTTTAGATACCTGTCTGACTTGAGAAATCGATGAGAGACGTTTAAAGCAATGAGAAATCAGCAATAGGCACTTTGAACTTCTCTAGCGCTTTTACGTCTCTAGTTGTTCTCACCATGCCTGTGAATTTGTAGTGGTTTGTGTTTTCTCAATATAACTAGCAAAACTTTCTAAGCATCATCAAATTTGTTTTCGTCTCTTTTGAATTGCATGAATATTAGACAATCCACGCAAAGCGTTCGCGCTTAAAAGCCGTAATTCAAAAACTAGATTTCTTAACGATATACACTGCTCGACATTGAAAATGCAACACCAAGAAGGAGTGGTCAGAAATTGATGAAATTTGGTAAGAAGACAGAGACAACATGGAACAATAAGTGATATTTATTTCAAAATAAATAAGCAAAATTTAGAGCGAGGACGGCGTCGGCTCAGTAAGAAGTAGGACCACCGCGGACAGCGATGCACGAAGAAACACGTCTAGGCATGGAGTCAATAAGCCTGCGGATGGTGTCCTGAGGGATGGCACTCCATTCCCTTTCAGCCATTTGCCACAGTTCGTCCTCTGAACGAGGCAGTGACAGGTTCTGCAAACGGCGTCCAATCACGTCCCACACATGTTCGATTGGTGACAAGTCAGGATAATATGGTGGCCAGGAAAGTATCTGTACACCTCGTAGAGCATGTTGGCTGATTCGAGCACTGTGAAGCCGGGCGTTATCCTGTTGAAAAATTGCATTTGGCAGACCCTGAAGGTAGGAGATTGCCACCGGCCGCAGTACATTATCTACATATCGTTGGGCCGTCATAGTGCCCCGAATACGAACTAGAGGTGATACGGAATTGTATGCAATAGCGCCCCAAACCATTATGCCACGTTGTCGCGCTGTGGGGCGTTCCACAGTTACTGCCGGATTCGATCTTTCTCCACGTCGACGCCACACACGTATGCGATGACTATCGCTGGACAAACAGAAGCGGGATTTATCTGAGAACACTACGGTTTGCCATTCTGCCATCCAAGTAGCTCTGGTCCGGCACCATTCCAAACGTTGGAGTCTGTGCTGTGAGGTCAATGGCAGTCTTCTTAGCGGGCTCCGTGATTGCAGGCCACGTGCAACCAGTCGACGGGAAATGGTTCTGGTCGACACAGGAACATCCAGGGCACCTTGCACGTGCTGCAGAATTGACGTACAAGTGACTTGTGGGTCCGCCACAGCTTGTCGGTGAATCCGTCGAACCAAGCGGTCTGACGTCACTCTGGCTGCACCTGCACCCCTCAATGTGGCTATATTTCCTCTTTCCAACCATCTCCGACACAGCCGATGCACAGTGCTTGCATCCATGTGGGTATCAGCTGCAATTTGACGTATGGACCAACCTCCCCTTCTCAGTCCGATCACCATACCCCTTGTAAAGTCGTCTATATGCTGGAAGTGTCTTCGTTGAGGACGACGTGGCATTTCCTCCTATCACACGTATCCTTCGAGACAAAAACCAAATTTCTCCGATAATTAGTCTGGCAGAAAAACCAACATGAACATAGCCAACTTTTCAACTTCATTCTCTTATATCTTACTTCACGTGCGTCGGAGAGTTGCGCATTTCATATCATTTGCATAACTCAGTGACGTGCGTCTACGGTAAAATTTGCATGAATTTCTGACCACTCCTTCTTGGTGTTACATTTTCAATGTCGAGCAGTGTATATATATATATATATATATATATATATATATATATATATATATATATATATATATATATATATATATATATATATATATATATATATATATATTTTAAACAGGCACAAAGTTACTTGTAATGGTCCGCCGATTTAAAAAAAAAAAAAAGGAAATGATGTCTTACTTTTTTTGTCAAATGAAATATTAAGGAAACAAACAAACAAAAAAAAGCACGTTTAAACAATATTATTCATGTTAATTCGATGCTAAATTAAACATTTTTTTCCGGTTTAAATGCAACAGTAAAATTGTGGTTAAAAAACCCTATAATACGTTTCTTGGAAATTTGAATCAAAATTAACCGATTAAAAAAAGTTATTCAAAAACTAAAAAAGCAATGGTAGGTTCGAACGCCGAATTTTGGCGTTTATAGTGCGACGTTATACCCAAACGCGCGCGAATGTGTTTTAGTTGCTGATGCTATGCGTTGAAGTAAAATGCGCTTAAAAAAAACTTAAAAATTAAAAAAAAAAAAAAAAAACAGTTTTTAGACCTGGGGTCTATTTTTCGTCATTAGCAGTCATAATAAGCTTTAAAATGTAGGATAAATCTTGGGATTTGATAAATAAATAAAGAAGTTCTCTCGTAGTGACAGAAAAACGGTCTAGAGACATAATATGTAAGATATCTTTTAATTCTTTATAAAACATGATCTATTTTGAACTTCCTGGTTATTTTTATAATACTTGCGAGTTGTTCTTTTTGTCTCGTTTAGCAGTCAAAACAATCAAATATTTGGAGTTCCATAATTTTTTCTCTGTTTTGACCGCAATTTCCATCTTTTGTCTTATTTGCAACTGGTGAATAGAATTGAAACAAAAATCATCTAAATTTACATTCTTATCAATCAGATATGACTACTCGGGCAGCTTAACGAATTCTTTACATTTTTGTAAATTTATTCAAAATGTATTTTCTAATATTTGATGAACATCCCAACAAATTCTAGATCTAAATTCACAACAAGTTATAGTTAAATTATTACTCTAAATAATATTATACAAGCTTTAACTTTCCAGCAGGTGAGCGTATCCGAGAGGTATACTATGGGGTATGAGGTAATTTCGATTTATAGCTAAAGGAAAACCGTGCTGTGAACGTCTGACATCAGCAATTCCTCACATTTCATAGATATACTTTTGGTCATCACTGGACTTTTTAAACGCTAATAGCAGTTTGCACAGTTGCTATTTATGTCTAAGAAATACGCGCGACTATTGTTTCTTAAAACAGCAAAATGTTTAGAGCTCAACGCAATTGTTTCATCTATTCACAAACTTAGAACTAGCTTAGTAGTAAGCTATTCACGAACTTAGTACTTATTTTAACATATTTCTTATGCTGATAATTTCTTATTTTCACTCACAGTCACGCTACTTAGCTAATTCATTCAGCTCATATTTAGCACAATCATCTTGAATTATCTTCTTCTGTTCTTCATTCCTAACTCTTTTCAGGTAATTCTTTACTCCTCAGCAACGAGCTCACGAATCTATTATTTTATATGCCTCCCACAATCGATCAATCTTGCCGAAAAACAAAAGCGGAACTTTCTGTTCAAATCAAATTCCGTACTGACAGCACCAAACTTTAACTCACGATTACGTTATGCATAATGCAACGGTGGAACTCAACTGCGTTCGCAAACGCTCGCCTTACGATACAACAATAATAAAAGGGCATGTGCGATTCTTCCCGCTTATTGACATCTGCAGATGAGATGCTGGAAGTTTTGTTCTCTTATTTCCTCATTTGAATCATAAAGAATCAGGTATGTGTTCCTAATGTGTTTGATCAATTGCAGAACACAAAAGGAATTTTGCTCAGTGCATTCGAGAATCGCTTGGCTAATGTTTGGTATTATTAGGAAAGAAATTATTAACATAATGTATGTAGACGAATGGCAACAGTCTCTTCTGTTACATCATATCTTTTATCAATAAGATATTTGACTGTTGAGTTCACATGAGTGACATAAAATGTGTTTGTATCAATAGATATGGGGCACTATGCATGAGAAAATCCAATAAGAGCTATGCCGATTTATGCATCGGTTAACTATCTAAAGCCTAGTCCTGTTTTCACCACTGAGAAAATGGTCTGAACATTACACAAGCAGTCCGTCTTTGAACCTCACTCAAGAAAAAATCGGTTCAAAAACCCAAAGAAATTTTGCTCAGTGCATTCGAGAATCGGTTGGCTGATGTTTGGTATTATTAGGAAAGAAATTATTAACATAATGTATGTAGACGAATGGCAACAGTCTCTTGTCGAACTTAGTTAAAACGAATTCCAAGAGACCTTTGAAATCAATTCGTCTTAACCGTAGTTCGTCTTATCAGATAAACGCCAAACAATTTGACAAGACTTCTAAATCTAGTTCGTCTTAGCAACAATTCGTTTTAAGCATGTTCGACTTAACGAGGTTCAAATGTATTACTTGAGACACACAATAAAAACATAATAGATCACTTCACATTCATATATATATTTTTTTTTTTTTTTTGACTTTATACTCCTTCAAACCATCTACACTTCCTACAGTCTTTCCGTGAAAGTCACGCCTAGCACGCGCGAACCATTCCACTTAAAAAGGGGTGATGGGTTTTGAGTGAGAACTTTCGAGAGTTTTCAATTTAAAACACATTTTTGCTATCCTTTTGACACATTCAACTGAACTATGCAATGGAAATTGGCATCGTTCTACGTTGTAAAGTATAAATCCAACGTTAAAAATGCACACACAATTAACGTTGGATTTATACTTTACATCAATCGCACAAAGGTATTTATTTTCTTCATCGTTCTACGTTGTTTAATACGGCTCAAAATGCTTCTTATCATTCTTCCCCTTATTGTTTTCTCGCCTATCACCCTTATTTTTGTAAAATTAGAGAAGACCTGACGCATGCGTAAATACGAGGAACATTTTACCTAAGAAAATCACCCAGTAAATTTCTATGCAGAGACGGTTTGAGGGCGGAGAAATGACATCAATCCATAGCAGACTGATTCGGTGGGATGCCAGAAAAAGTGTCTTTATCTGCTGGAATTAGATCACAACTCAAGAAAAATCTTTTCCTTTCCACTTTAAATCTTAGTCTAGCACCTCTGAGCTATTTAAAATGGCCCGTGCGTTACTTTCGAACTCCCTTTCAGGATGGTGGCAGTTTTAGTGGTTCTGTTCTCGGAAATGTTCCGCCTCTTCAGTTAAAATAGCAGTTGGCAAATTAGTGAGGGGTAATTTATGTTTCAAAAACAGACCACAGATAATAAAATACTGCCATTATGATTAAAACTTTTGCATAATCCTTAGAACAGAGACTGTCTGCAAAGTTTTGTAAACATCGGATGAGAATATTCTGAGTTATTATTTTCGAAGTAAGCTACTTTGATACAAAATCTTTTTTCGAGAAAAATGTTTAGCTTTCAATCTTTTTACCAACAGATTGTGCACATACACAAGCCAATATATCTGCTTCTAAACAAAAATGAACCAGTTTTGCAAAGCTAAGGAAATCATTAATTCAGCAAATTCATAAGAAGAATTCGTATATCTTCCAAAAAATATCCATTTCAACTTGTCCGAATACCTTAAGCATTTATTATTCTCTTCTTATATTATACTTATTCTTTTATAAATTTTTTTACACATTTTTCTTCCGTGAAGAAAATTACTTATTTACTGAATAAATATTTATACACAGATGTTCTTTCACAGAACAGTATGAATTATTTACAAAAACCACAACTCTTTAAGCACAAAACAGTTTCTGAATAGTGTAACTCAAAATAAAAAGCATATTTGTAAAACAGTATAAAAACCATTTCTAAGTGATTTAATTTACAGTTACATATGTACTTTTATTTCAAATGTGGTGATAAATTTGCTCTTAAATACAGAAACTGAACTATTTTTTTCTTTCTTTCTTTCTTTTTATGTATGTATTTAAAAGGATTTTCTTGTTAGCAAAACTTTCCTATGTTTACCCAAGAGAAAAACGTGCGAAAGTAAATGTCTTTGAGTTAAATTTGTCAAAAATTGCAAGAAAGAATGAAACATTTTAAAACAAAATTAAAGGAAAATACTATTTCAGTGCAAAGAGAAATTTATTATTATTTTAGCTTCTTCATTCGTTTTTAAATAAGTATTACGTAGGTAAATGCATTTTAAGTGCTATCAACAGCTCGTTATTATAACTAAGTCCAATAGATTTTTTTTTATTTTCTCTTTTTTTTTTTTTTTTTGAAGAAAATGTTTTTGTATAGTAAAAAAGGCAGAGAGAATTAATTTTCTTCCACCCAAAATTAGCAATAATAATAAACCTTATAAAAGAAATTTGAAAAAACCTTAACTGAAGATGACTGCATATATAGGTCTGGACAAAAGCATGTGGGCAAAGAAGAAACGAAAGATATTGAAGTAAAAAAATACAGGTAGTTGTGGAAAGAAAGCATCTGAAAACAAATAATCACATTTGATATAAGTTGTGTAAAAATGTATTTAACCCTTAGTTTGGCAATGTATCCTACAGGATACATCACTTTCTACATTTTTTAATTTGAATTAGGCGCCCTCTAGGGGGCTGGCTTTTAACCTATAGCATTATTCGAACCTTCTTTTTCAACATCTGTCTTTACTGTGGCTATTCACAAAGCAACGCGTTCAGTATTAAGTTTATAAGTGTTACACTGTGTTCTACCAAAATAACATGGCGTCACTTTGATTATAGGTATGTTCTCTTTCATTTTTTTTACTATTTTCTTATTATTTTTATTGTTTATAAAATTTACAATAGTGCCAAATTAGTTGATATTGTGATTGAGTGAGCCACGCTTTATGTATTCTTATTTGCTACATAGGCAGTGTATCCTACAAGATACACAATTTATAAAGCCGATTTTCTTTTCATTTTTTCCAATGAAATTTTTTTTAACTATATAATATTTATTTTTACCCCAAAAGAACTAAAATAAAAAATTTTTGTCAAAATTTTTAAATTTTTGATGTGTGCCAAACTAAGGGTTAACAGTCAAGAATTAGCACTTTGACAACTTGTCTTTGGACTGAACATAAAGATGTCAGACAAAATTATAAGGCCACATTAGTCTAATGACAAAAACAGAGTTAATAGCCAATAAAATTGCTTCTTTCGTGGATAATTTTAATAAATTTTGAAGTCATAGATTCCAACAATTTCTTTAAAACGCTTTTTTTTTAACATTCTCATAAAAATAGACTTGATTTACTTTACCCAAATTCCTGCAACATTTCTCATTTTTGTAAGTATCACTCATAAAACTGCCCTATAAGTTTTATTTGAATTGTTAGTTTTAGTAGATAACTTATAAGAATGGAATGGTAAGTTTGGTAGCTGTAGTAGGTAAATTATGAGTGTTTGCTAAACTCCCGCATTTGGCAAACCTGGGAAAAACGCACTTCATTCACCTGAAAATATATCTTTGAGCAATTTGAGATCTGATCGGAAGAGTTGTCTTGTTAAAATAAATCGTTCCGGTTTCTGATAAGGGGTGTCTCTGGCAACATATCAAGGGCCAGAACATCTTAATAATCCTGGAATGCCAGGGGCGGATACAAGGGAGGGGCGATGGAGCGATCGCCCCTCCCTCATGTTTCATCGTTAGTTTTTCGACATTGAAGCTCTAAAAATGCAAATTTATATGCGTTTTAATGAATTGTGGGAAACAGTTTTGAGGTTCTCTCCCCCCTCCCCGGAAGTATTTCGAAATTGAAGTCCAAAGCTTTTGCGATCAATATTTGTAAACCAGTATAAATAGTAAAAAGTAACAAAGATCAATCACCCCTTCCTTGAAAACTTTTTGGATCCGCCCTTGGGGAAGTGACTCTACTAGCATATAAGCGTTCCACACAGTAATGCTTTATGACGCTTTAAAAAGAACATGTATTCTTAACGTATAACGTACTTATAATATCAAAAGCCGTCTGGTCCGTTGATTTAGATTTTGAAATTGACAGGCCAGACGGCTTTTGAGGCTATTGGTACGATATACATCAAAAACAGAGGTTCTTTACAAAGCTTCAGTTCGAAAAAGCAAGAGTGATTCTCTGCAAACAAGGTTTGCTACTTGTGGCGTACCTCTCATAGTGTGTATTGAATCATGAACTTATCCCAGGTTTGTTAAGAGGTATTGATTCTTAATGCCCCCTTTTCCGAAGCGGACATGACTTTTTTTTAGCAAGACAACGTCTCCGCTCATCGCTTAAAAATAAAAGCATGGTTTCAGGTCATTAAAGTGCGCTTTTTGAACTGATTTGTACAAAGCCTCTACCACAATTAAAATGAAAACTTAGGGGCCATTTCTAGTGGGTGATATTTGCAAAAATGAGAAATGTGACATGACCAGACATGTAAAATTTCAGCAACGTATTCGGCAAATTACAATAGTTTTAAAGCAACTATCTGAAAACTACTTTGATTTGAAAATGATGAAAATTTTTGTCTTTTATTGTAATGCCATATACAATATAACTTACTAAAGAAATCTTGAAACACTTAACGAGAACATTTCAAATATTAGGAAATTTTATTCTTCCAGTTCAAATGTTTATTACATTTATTATTATTCATTAAATTTGTTATCATCACAAAATTTAATTGATTCTATGAACATCATTAGTCCCTAACTTAAGATGTGTGTGAATATTTTCAGAATAGTATAAATCTGTCTTTTTCATTACCCATAAGTAGAACTATAAAAACCAGCATTCAAATATATGTTAAAATTCAAATGAGACTTCAAACATTATGCAACTAATGCTGTGTAGCTTTATTGTTAAAAAAATATTTCATAAGAATTCGTTTCTAAATTATTCAAAGATAAAAAAAAAGTGGCAAAGCAAAATAGTATTATAGGCAATGTCAAATGACTTTTTGAAAGAACTAATCTTGTGACAAACTTAAACAGAAGATTTAAAAAAACAACAACAGACTGAAGTAATTATAATACGTGCAATTTGTTTTTAATCTGTTTCATATTATGAGATATTAAAAAACAAAATATCCATCGTAACAACAGCTTGAAAATCCTTTCTTAAAATTTAAACCTTATTTGCAGCTGAAAAATTTGCATAACGTAAACATTTCTTCATTTGTAAGGAATACATTTTTCACGCATGTAATGAGTAATTTTTAAAGAATTAAAATTCGATTGTAATAGAAAGAGCTTACTCGATAGATTTAAGATACTAAAAGTAAAATACGCATAGTTTTTTAATAACCCACTTCACGGGATTAATGTGCGAAACTTAAATAAAAATATTTTTTTCAAGCAAATACGCAGCATGAATTTCCTCAATTATGGCTTTAATATATTTTTAATATGTTTGATAAACATAGAGTTGAAAGAATTAAATAAATAATTCTGTTGCGTCATTTTTTCATTAAAAACATTAATATTCTTTAGTTTGTAATAGTTAAAATTATTTCCATTTTTATGACAATAATTTTTGTACTAAAAATTTGAATATTTTAGTACAAAGCAAGAAATTGATTATTAAAGAACGAAGCCAGATTTCACGAAAACGTAATTACACGACAAAATTAAAACTGTTTTCATGCAAGTTTTTAGTTTCGTACCGAGTACTCAGTAAATACTCGGTACTTGCCTACTCGGATACTTTGCCGAGCACTCAGAAAAGTTTTGATCTGGTACTCGGCCAATACCGAGTAGCTTGAAAACTTAAATGTTTTTCAAGACAGCGAGATTTTTAAGGAGTTTCAATTGCTTTATTCATAAAATACAAAAATATGAGTTTCAAAAAAAAAAAAGGGCTTCATGAAATTAGTAGAGTAAAAGTTAATTATGGCCAATATCACATGTCTACCATGCCAAAGGCCTGAATGTGCATTTGTGTGTAACTATTCTTTCTATGTCACATATTAGTGTTGTACAACTTATTTTTGGTCGGGGACAGTCCAAGTGATCCATAAGATAAAAATATTAATAAACTGATAACAAAAAAACCTTTCAAAGTTTTGCATATTCAAATTTTTGTCATAGTGGTATCAATACATAGAAGCAAAATCAAGACATTTTTATAATTTTTAGAAAAAGGTCGTAACTGCTTGCTACGAGGTAAAGAAATACTGAAAAAAAAAAAAAAAAACACAAAACTGCTACGAAAATGTTTCACTAATCAAAATCATTGTATTTTTGATTGCAGTGAAAAGTGTCATACGGAGTACTCGATAATTTGGTACTCAGACGAGTAGTGAAGTACTCTGTACTCAGCTACTCGGCCAAAGTGCTACTCAGTACGTCTCTAAAAGTTTTGTGAATCCTTAATATCGTGGCTTCAAAGCAACAGTAGGATTACATTACTTTTATTCCGGGGTTCGTTTGTTTTACTGTTGCTCTGAAGCAACGATATACGTACAGAAACTGACGATAGATTCTTGATGTTAAAAATATGTATTACCCACAAATATAAAGAATGCGTTGGGTATGTCTGCAATCACTAAACATCCTTCTTTTAAACATTGCATAATAAATTGAAGCCTAAATTTTTATGACTATTTTTAACTCCCGAGGCAAAACGGAAGGGGATTATAATGTCGACATACCTGTGTATCTGTGTATGTGTATACTTGTCTGTGGCACTTTAGCATGTAAACGGATGGAACGATTTTGATTCTTCTTTTTTCGAAAGGAGAGATTATCGAGAGTGATTTTTGCTAGGTAGCGTCTTCGTATGCATTAATTAAAGAATATATTTCTTAAAAACCTTTAAAGCGATTTTTACAGTAAAACCGTACTTGAAAAAAAATAGTACCAAAAAATTTTCTGCGTCTGATAGAATGTGTTCGGAATTTCGTTGTTACATGTAGAACTTCGTTTTTAGCAGAATTTAAATACGACTCAGCCTTCATTCACGCGATTAGTAACCGATGTTATTGATGGCTAGCAAAGGGAGAAAGCTTAATGATTTTAAGATCTTATGTGTTGCCAGTTTCAGTTTATTAACAGATAAAATACTTGTAATTGATTTTAGTACAAAACCTTTAAAAGGATTTTCATTTTCCATCTTTGTTCTGCTTTTGAGACTAGCAGATTTTACTAGTAACGGTTATCTTTCCTTTTCCGTGTATCCCATATCTTCTCGAATTAATCAAACATATTTCAATTCTAAATGCGTTTTGATCATTGAAGTTTATCTTATCATGAAGTCGACAGGTCAAGTTCCTTTTCTTTTTATTTTAATTTGACCTTAGCATGTTTTCCTTACTCTAATCCTAAACGTTTCTTAATTTTTCTCCCATGAAAGAAGCATGAACTGTGAACCTTCGTCCGAAAAACTCAGCAACCACATGGCTTCTAGTAGGTTTTAACTCTAACATACTAAAAGTTTCAAAAAATCGAGGTTTAGTTTTTGATATCGTGAATAACAGGAAAAGAAGACTCCAGAAAACTTCAAGTCAACGGGAAACGGAAAAGGAAGTGGCTTCGGGATGAAATGGCAGTTTTAAATGCGGTGCACACTCCAAAAAAAAAGTAAATAAAATGTGGTAAAAAGAACGATATCTTCTTATAAGAACTCAAGCGTTATGTCGTACATAACATAAAGAAAAATTGAAAAACGTCTAGTTGTAAGAGCTTTAGAAAATCTTTTCCTCAGCATGCTTGAAACATACGTATTTTACTGCTTATATTTCTGTGTATGAGTTGTAGGTATCTTCTATACTCATATGACCAACTATGATTCAATGCGAAAGCTTAAAAATCACAGCAAAATGTAGAAATTCATTCATTTGTTTTGACTCTTGGAGCAGAAATTTTAGCAAGTTTTTGAAAAATTAACTTTTTTTTTTTTGCTATTGAACAAAATAAATTTTGCATGTTTTGGTTTTAAATGTTTAATAAAATTTGTCAAGTGCATGAGGGAAAAAATGAACATGAAAAATGAATTAGTTCATTTCATTTATTTATTCATTCAATTAAAACGCTTCTTAAGTATTCATTTATTAATTTGTTTACATTTCTTCTTTTATTAATTCACTCATTTATTTTTCTCCTTACACTAATAGATGAATTAATTTATGAATTTGTTATTTTTTCACTATTAATTCATTTATTCATTCATTTAATTATTTATTCATTTATTTTCAGAAACATAATTTTAACAATGAAATAGATTGTATTTTTTATGGAAAAAAAAGTCTTATTTTCCACTTTTTTTAATGGTTCAAATATACTGTCGAAAACGAAAAATAATACTTCAATGCAAGTTTTGTTAGAAATACATACATACGGCATTTGTTGACTCTCGGCGGCCCTGGTCGCGGACCACGTGACGAAGGCGGAACTAAGTGTCTTCTCGTTATGTACGAACATTTATTACATATATCTGAAAAGGATCTTTCTTTTACGATCTATGCAATATTATAACACCTTTTTTTTTTTTTTTTCAATAAGAGCCAAGAACGTCATTCTGCTATTTATTTTATTAATTTCAGAAATATACAGAAATATGCTTTTATTTTTATTTCATTCGTAGCTCTAACAATGCAACCTTCTTTAATATATGAAACAATACAATTATTTTGCTATTAGTAAATTTTGAAACTTTTATTTAATAAAGTAAAAGCACATGTCGCCATTGCCTTAATTGACCCAAAAATAGACAGAAAGTTAGATGATGATTATCTTTATTCTTCAAATATAATAAGGAATGCTAGTTTGTATTTTTGTACATTGCGAGTTGCGTACGGTTGTTTATTTTTGGACACTTAATAATATAAACTACTACCAATTACCGAAATTATTAGTTCAGATCGCAATAAATTTAGAAAATAATGAAAGTCTATTTGTTTCACGATAAATATATTTATTTTGTCATTCAGATGTTACTAATTGAGTTTGAATAACATTTTTAGATGTTTTAATAATGTTATTTTATATAGACAGTTATTAATTAGTGCTCTTTGTTGAAGCGTGGTAAGTAAAGGCTAAGTAATGCTCACTACCTCAGAGCGCGCTGTTTCATATTGATGTAAAGAAGTTATTC
This sequence comes from Uloborus plumipes, assembly GCA_038373865.1. Lineage (NCBI taxonomy): Eukaryota > Metazoa > Arthropoda > Arachnida > Araneae > Uloboridae > Uloborus > Uloborus plumipes. Next base: position 15,253 of record JAXGGA010006434.1, read on the forward strand.
ATATAAATGATAGTAAATTTGGTCATAGGCTTTATCACTGGTGCTACCTAAAAGGGGCTTTAAGGGGCTTAATCCCTTTCCAGGTACCAGATGGAATTCAGAAAATACTTTGGACTTTTTACAAAATGGTTGAAAATTACTCCTCTTGAAATACAAAATAATACTGTCTGTTTGCGTATTGTGCACCTGGGAGCCACGGACGCTTCCATCTGAAAAAGGGGAAATAGGTTTAGGATGCGCACTACCCGATGCCTTCAGCTTTTGTTCGCTTACTACTTCCTCGTTGCTTTCCCCCCCCCCTATTTCGAGAAAGTCCGAAGAGACTTGGCGCGTGCTCAGATGTCTCGGAGGTCGCACGAAAAAATTTTAGACAGTAATTGTTGCAGTTTTTTTCATACTTTTTTTTCTTAACTTTAACAAAATTAAGTTGCTGTGTGTCTTTCCTCTTTTACAAATTTAAACTGATTTTGTACTTAGAACGAGATAAAAAGAGAAAGTACTGAAAACAGAAAATAACACTATTTTATCTTTCACTGAAATTTTAAAAGTCGGCTTATAATTAAAATAAAAACCTTACTGTTCGTGTCATAAAACTCTGCCAAACTTTTCGATAGCAGTAAGGAATTTAGAGTTTTTAAGGACTATCACATTGCCCTAAATGTCTCTTGTATTTCTCCAAAAGTAAAGGCATTTCAGCTAGCATGCAAACGTAAATTTCCTCCACATGCATAACCTGCTATTCTACTTTCTTTTACAGAGAGATAAAATGTCAATATTTTAGAATATCCCATCACTCAAGATGAATGCATTTCCCAGGGTTTACATATGTTTACTTTTTCTTTTCGGAAACATATTATCTTATTTTCTAAAATTACATGATAGTAAAATTGCGGAAATAGTTTCAAAAAAGACCGGCACTACCATTTCAAATCAATATCATTAAAGACGATAAACGCAGCTGTAGCGTTTGACAGGTTAAAAAAACATTTGATTAAAAAGTGTTTAGATTTTAAGTGCTCAATTCAGATAATTGTTGAATTTATTATCACTTAACTAATGCTTACCAGAGCCTTAAGAAACAACTGTCCTTGTACAAATAGTGGATAGTTTCGTAAAATTGAGCAGTTGCCCAAGGAATCCTTTCTGTGCAATTCGTTCTGCGAAGGGCTTACTTCACTTCAGTTCCGCGTCAGACGGAATAGCGTGCTCGATTTCCCCTTTTCTTTTCATCTTTGAAACAGGAGTGCACTTATTGCATTTTGCTCCAGCAGCAAAATGAATCGGAGCTATTATCCCTCCTTTGCATAGCGCACGGCGAAACATTTGATTACATCCACGAACAAAGAGCAGTGAAAATTTTACCGAAAATGCGGAAGAAGTTATGAAACAACTTAACTTAATCGGTTCTAATTAATTTCCCCCCTTTTCCTCCATGTTTTAAATGAAGACGAAATGATTCGTTCAAGAGCGGCGAACCAGGTGAACATCTTACCGATAACGATAGGAAAAAAAAGAACAATTCCCAAAGAGTTTATCAGTGTGTTAGGATAATTGAAGTAAACGTTTAGTCGGCAAAGCATATCGAATTATTGGAATTTTATTCTGCTTTATCAATAAGTCTCACCGCTGTTTCAGAAAAAAAATATTCTATCTGGTAATATTTTTGATTTTGTTTTGAGGTACATTTGAATAAAATGGGTATTTAACGTAAATGCCTAATTATAATAAGTAGATTTTCTTCCTTCTTTGGTAATGGGCTCTTGCTAAGGAAGGCTTTGGGTAACTAGTAATTAATTCTAATTGAATTGCTTTAATATAAAGTCATAAATGTGATTTAATAACGAAACGCTGATTTTTAAGTTAACTGCTTAAATACAGAGTAAAATTTTAATTGCAGTTTTGTTCATCTACTGGAAGATGTAATGGCTTTTAGATTTTAAGGGTTTTTATTAGCTTCAAAAAATGCTAGAATAAAATAGTAGTAAAATTAAATAGTTAAAAATGTGGATATAATATTTCAAACAAATTCTTTTGTTTAAGAAAATGACGGTAATTTAATGTAATGGTTTCTTAGTTATAAATTCATTTTGAAATGTGTTATATTCGTCTATTAAACGAAAGGGAAAATAACTTTAAAATTAAAATATCTATTATTATTAAGTAAGTTATAATTTTATCTTTTACTATAATGCACAACAAGTTTTACTGAACATATGTTACAAGAATTTATTTTCTCATTTAGAAATAGTTAAAATGCATTAAAATCATAAACTATTGTCAGTCTCAATGGCGTAACCAAGGGGAGATGGTTAGGAGGTGATAACTCCCACCATGAAGCACTTAATATATCTGCATGAAATTACATGCAATTGCCTAAAATAGCGTTTTTTGACCTTTAATCTCCAAAATGTTTGGATTCTCCCCTCCCCCCCCCCTCTCTCTCTCTCTCACACACACACACACACACACGCACACGACAACATTCTTGCTACACGACTGATAAATCGTTATTTATTTTTCTGAAATAATTCATCAAGTAACAGCTTTACGCAACGTACTTCTACTGCTTTCCAGACGTCTGCTCCCACAAAATTTTTGGCTTCAAATTAAAAAATATGCAATTTTTAAGCAGCCATTCTATTCCATAAGTAATCCTCAGTCATGAATAGAATCTCGAAAGCAGTATAAGAACAACACCAATTCAGGAGTGCAATAAATTTATCAGACAAACGTCTTCTTTGTCAATCAACCCAATAAAAAATCTTCCGGTCTCTCGAATGCGTCATAGGTGACAAAAGCACCCCTGCACAGAACCAATCAAAAGCCACCCGCGGGCCTTCCCCGACCTATTATGTTCGAGATAAATACCTAAACCCTCCGTACTTATATATTTCTAAATTATAGGGCAGATTCATTCTAAAAGCAAAAGACAAAACGAGGGACGAAAAAACGAGGGTGGGTTTTCCCCCTTCCATCCAGCTGGGAAGCTGCTGATGTCATGTATTTGTTGAAGAGCCCATTTGTTTTTTTTCTTCCTTTAGTATAAAGTTGTTTCAGTTCCATTAAAAACGTATGTAAAAAAACATTATGTGACAAAATGAAAACTATATTATGAGATTTTTTTTTTTTAATTTTTTACAAACGTGTCCAGGAACATACATAAGTGTAACGCAATATCAGCAAAATCTGATGAAAATTATGGTGACAAAATTAAATGTGCAACATCAGCCCGGCCTCCAGAGGCCAGAGCGAGCCCTTTACATCTCCTTAGTGGGGGATGGGGGATCAATACAGATACATTTTATGCTAAAAAACATGTATTATGGTGGTAATTAGCACGTATAACTTGAATATTTAACAAAATAAGTTGAAGACAAAGGAAAAGCTTCAAAATCTGGACCCTCCCCTCCCCCACTGAGAAAACTGGACCTTATGTCATCGCTGTCCAAAAATGTGTACCTTCTGTTCGTGGACCTTTTGTCTGTTGGACCTTAAATTCCTTGGATCTTATGGCCATTGGACCATATGTCTAGCGGACCTTCTGTCTCTCGGATCTTCTATCCCTCGAACCGTTTGGACGTGGATCTTCTGTTTGTGGACCTTTTGGTTTTGGAACTTGTAGTCGGATCCCCTTGCCAATTTGGTCCCCGAGCCCCTAACACCCACAAAACTCGTAAAAATATTACTACTCTGATTCCGAGAAGGGCCTCTAGTTACCGATTAGGCTGCCATTGCCTCTCGTCGAACTTAAAGATCGAGTTCTACAGATAATATTTTCGGTAATCGAACGTTGATTTACAATGACCTTTAAAACTAGTGCTGTCCATCCATGAAAACCGCGCCTAGCACTCGCGAATAGTTCCACTTAAAAAAGGGTAGATGTGTTTCGGATGATAACGTTTCGAAGTTTTCAATTTAAATCTTGTATTTGATATATCCTTTTGACATATTCAACTAAACTATATATTTGAAATTAGCATCGTTCCACGTTGTTTGATACTGCTAAAAATGCTTTTCATTATTCTTCCCCTTATTGTTATCTAACCTAGCACCCCTATTTTGGAAAGCTCAGAGAAGACCTGACGTATGCGTAAATACGCGGAAGGTTTTACATAAGAAGATCAGACAGTAGTTACCGACTAGGCTGCCATTGCCTCTCGTCGACTCTGAACATCAAATTCCGCAGAAAATATTTTCGGCAATCGTACGTCGATTTACAGTGCCCTTTAAAACTATTACATCCTATGTGCTTATAAATTAGGCCCTCTGAGAGCCACCCGTTTAGTGTTTTTATCTTAATATATAAAAATTACGTGTCCCTGTGTTTGTGGCCAATGGACTCCTCAGCTACTGAACCGATTTTAACCAAATTTTACACGCAGTTTCAGTTTGGTCCAACTTAAATGATAGGATAGTTTTTATCTCAATTTAGGACCGCAATATATTTTTTATTGAAAATTATGTATTTAGCTACCAGCTTTTCTGTGTTCTTGGCTAAGCCTTTTTACTAAGCCTTTTTTGACACCTCCATGGCAGAGAGACATAAAGCACACGTTCTGGCATCTTCTGGAACGCAGTAAACAAGTAATAATCTTTCTTAATATATAAAAATTACGTGTCCCTGTGTTTGTGGCCAATGGACTCCTCAGCTACTGAACCGATTTTAACCAAATTTTGCACGCAGTTTCAGTTTGGTCCAACTTAAATGATAGGATAGTTTTTATCTCAATTTAGGACCGCAATATATTTTTTTATTGCATATTATGTATTTAGCTACCAGCTTTTCTGTGTTCTTGGCTAAGCCTTTTTACCAAGCCTTTTTTGACACCTCCATGGCTGAGCGACATAAAGCACACGTTCTGGCATCTTCTGGAACGCAGTGAACAAGTAATAATCTTTCTTAATATATAAAAATTACGTGTCCCTGTGTTTGTGGCCAATGGACTCCTCAGCTACTGAACCGATTTTAACCAAATTTTGCACGCAGTTTCAGTTTGGTCCAACTTAAATGATAGGATAATTTTTATCTCAATTTACGACCGCAATATATTTCTTATTGCAAATTATGTATTTAGCTACCAGCTTTTCTGTGTTCTTGGCTAAGCCTTTTTACTAAGCCTTTTTTGACACCTCCATGGCTGAGCGACATAAAGCACACGTTCTGGCATCTTCTGGAGCGCAGTGAACAAGTAATAATCTTTCTTAATATATAAAAATTACGTGTCCCTGTGTTTGTGGCCAATGGACTCCTCAGCTACTGAACCGATTTTAACCAAATTTTGCACGCAGTTTCAGTTTGGTCCAACTTAATGGATAGGATAGTTTTTATCTCAATTTAGGACCGCAATATATTTTTTATTGCAAATTATGTATTTAGCTACCAGCTTTTCTGTGTTCTTGGCTAAGCCTTTTTACTAAGCCTTTTTTGATACCTCCATGGCTGAGCGGCATAAAGCACACGTTCTGGCAACTTCTGGAGCGCAGTAAACAAGTAATAATCTATCTTATCTTTATTTATAAAAATTACGTGTCCCTGTGTTTGTGGCCAATGGACTCCTCAGCTACTGAGCCGATTTTAACCAAATTTTGCACGCAGTTTCAGTTTGGTCCAACTTAACTGATAGGAAAATTTTTATCTCAATTTAGGACCGCAATATATTTTTTATTGCAAATTATCTATTTAGCTACCAGCTTTTCTGTACTCTTGGCTAACATTCTTTAAACATACCCGGAATACCACCACATAATCTGCGGTTAAAAATTGGTTCACACATAGTTCTTCTACGTAATTTAAATAAACCGAGATTATGCAATGGTACGCGTTTAGTTATCAAAAAAATCACCTGGCACATTATTGAGGCAATCATTTTGACTGGCAAGTTTAAAGATGAAATAGTTTTGTATCCACGTATCCCAATGACACCGTCAGAATCTTCAATACCTTTCAAAAGGCTACAGTTTCCCATTCGTTTAGTTTTCGCTATGTTTATTAATTAGTCCCAAGGACAAACAATGTCAATTTGCGGTTTAGATTTAGAAAATCCATGTTTTTCCCATGGGCAACTATAGGTCGCTTGCTCCCGTGTGGGAAAACCGTCCAATCTATTTTTGTTTTCAAGAGACTTATTAACAAAGAATATTGTGCACCGTGTAGTGTTGAGTTAAACTGAAATTAAAAATGCTTATAATTCAAAAAATAACAAATGATATTGGTTAATTATCTACCCTACCCACATTATTAAAAAATGAAATGTTACATTAAAAAATAATATGTTACATTAAAAAATAAAATGTTACATCAAAAAATAAAATGTTACATTAAAAAATAAAATGTTACATTAAAAAATAAAATGCTACAATAGCAATTAGCAAATTTTTAATTAACTCGATTGTTACAAGCTTGAATATAATATTTCTAAGTACTAAAATACTACATTTTTTATTGATTTTTTGTTTCTAGCAAACTTAGGAAATTTATGTTCGATTGTTTTCATATTTTGAACTCAAATTCATATTTATATAAAGTTGATCTCTATAACGGTAATACAGTTTTTCGTTTCTATTGAAACATTATAGTTTAACCCATACCTTAGCCACAGCAACGCGTGGCCGAGTCAGCTAGTATAATACACTCAGGCACATTGAAAATAGCGACCCAAGAAGAAATCGTCGGATTGAAATGAAATTTAATACACATAATGATACAGATGAGAGACTCACTTGATCTCAAAATCAAGACAATTAAACTAATACAGGGTGAGCAACGACACAAATACAGGGAACCTGTACAATGTCGAAACTTGGGACCCCAATGTCGAAGCCCGCACAGCTGGTGTAATGGTCTGGGGGGCCATATCCTATGATAGCCGGTCCAATCTAATTGTGATGCGTGGAAACTTAACCGGCCAACGTTACGTTGATGATATTCTTCGACCCCATGTAGGACCTTTCCTAAATGATCTCCCAGGGGCAATTTTCCAGCAAGATAATGCTCGTCCGCATACAGCAAGAGTTGCTCAAGACTTCCTACGTCATTTTCAGACTCTTCCATGGCCGGCCCGCTCCCCCGACTTATCCCCTATAAAGCATGTGTGGGATCAGCTAAAACGTCAGATGCCATCGTGTCACACTGTGCGTGATTTGGAGTTGGCTGTTACAAATTTGTGGGCCTATCTGCCTCAAGACAACATCAGGCGTCTAATCAACTCAATGCCGGACCGTGTGGTGACATTTATTGCAGCTAGAGGTGGTCCAACGCGCTATAGATGTTGCTCTGTATTTGTGTCCTTGCACACCCTGTATTCGTTCAATTGTCTTGATTTTGAGATCAAGTGAATCTCTCATCTGTATCATTATGTGTATTAAATTTCATTTCATTCCGACGCTTTCTTCTTGGGTCGCTATTTTCAATGTGCCTGAGTGTATATTTATAACTTTCATCCTACTTGAAACGGCTTCTAAAGGAAAACTGCTTTTTCGTTTCCTATAACCTGTAGCTTTTTGAAAACGTGTCGAGATAGAAATATAACCTACTTTAGAACAGTTAAATGTTTAATCATGTTTTAAATATGAAGTTATACCAATGGATTCGGGTTAAATCGGTGCCATTCATTTTGTGTAAAACATAATTAATACATTTTTAACACACACATGCCCACGTGGTACACCAAGTATTGATAAATGCTTAAGAATGGGATGAGATAAAATATTTTACTATAAGATAGGATATAGAAAAATTATGGTAAGCATTGCTCGATCATATTTAAATTCATAGTTTTAAATAAAATAAAAACAGATGAATTAAAGTTTCAATGAAATCCCATCAAGCAAGAAAACAAAGAAAAAAAAAGAAAGAAAAGGGGGAAAAAGGAGGAGAAGAAGCGAAAATTAAGCAAAACAAAGGTACACATACACGCAAAAATTAAATAAAAATGATAATAACAATTATCATCAAGAAATAATCTGAAAAGAAGGGGGGAAAGAGTAAGGTTGAAATGACATTTGATTGATTCTTTAAAGTATAAAATAAACAAATTTTACAAAAAAAAAAAAGTTCAATGTGATAAAATCCATAAAGTGCTATTTTATTAGTAGACAGTGACTTACTGGATTACCATACACAAGTACATTTGCATTAGCTGTACATTGTGTTTTGGCTGTCCATTTCGATTCTAATTAAACTCATTTCTTACTTTTATGAAATAGATTCTAAAACTGCGTAACAAAAGATGTGAACTGATTTACATCAAAAAGTGTTGCTTAATTTGATTGAAACATTTTTTAAAAATTTCATGACATGATTAACTGAACATTGACTTTGAGCTTGCGCTTCTCAATGATTTTACCAAAGACTCTATAGCTTCGCGTTCCGGATTCATACGATTGTTTTGTCACAATACCTTATGTTTAAACTGAACCATGATCATTTCACGCACTCATTTAATTAGTTATTAAACTCTTTGTATTATTAGTTGCTCTAATTTCAGTGACAGAATAATTGTTATGCACCTCTACAAGCACTGCTTTAAATCGAATTATAGCCTTGTTTGATATCCATTGTTCTAGGGCTTTTGGCAATTGAATTCCCCTATTATGACAACACAGAGCACAGTATCTAAACTGCAATACACTGTGCGCTTAGCGATAAGTCGGCAAACATTGTAGCAATTATTTCAAGAAGTACCTCTTGTGGCTTAAAGTTAAGCTGTTTTTGCATGCCATTTGATGATAAACTGTTAGATGAGTGTAAACAAGCAATATCCACGGAAGTTGGTATCTTTGGTAATTTGAAAGCTAAATGTTTTGTTGTAGAAGTCTATCTTTTTACCTGAAATTTTTAATGAGTAGGATTTTCAGGTGTAAAATATGTCTGTGTACAAAGACTGTTTTGCAGTTAAGACGAAAGATTTATTCCTATTTCACGAATCACTTCTACCCGTGATTTTTAATTTACCAAGAGTGGTTTTGAATTGCAGGGAATACTTTCTTAATCTTAAGATTGCATTTTTCCCCAGAAAGCAGTTAATTATTCTGAACAATGTGTCAATGATAGCCTCTTTTTAGGTCAAAATTTCTAAATTAATAAAATAAATTTCATGTGTCATAAAATAAGTTGAGGCTGGGCTCCACATCAGCAGAATACCAACCGAAGGCAGAAACCGAAAATCCAGGTACTTTCAATAGGAAAATTATTTAAGTGGTCACAGTACCTCAAAAAGGAACAAAAGACCAAAAAAAAAAACATTTATTGCTCATTTCAAAAGTAAAAGTTATTTAAAACAATCGGAAAAATAGCATTGCTCTCGCTAAATTATTTAAAAAGTTATCAGTGATTTTAACGCATGCATGCTATGTGTTCTAATGAAAAAGCAAAACTTCAAAGTGCTTTTTCTCGATGATCAGTTTCTAGTGTTTCTGTGTTACTGGAAATGCTAAGGAATTTTTTCTATTAAAGATACAACTTTAAAGCAATACTTTTTGCACTCGAGATAATATATTTAACAAAACTGTGCAATGAATAAGCATTTCATTAATTACTAAATTTTTTATAGCTTGTTAACCTTTTAACTGTCATGCCCGAGATAATCTCGGGCACAGCACTGGTGTTCGAAAATGTCACGCTCGAGTATTACTCGGGGTATTTTTTTTTTTTTTTTTTTTTGAGTGCATCGTATTGTAATACCCAAATATATATCGGGAGACGTTTATTTCGGCTTCATCTCTTTGTCAAACCCGACTGTTTCTCGGGTTTGTGCTTGGAAAAGTGTTTTCAGTTATACCACACAAGACTGAATTACTGAAAAGAATTCACTTTTATTTATTTATTCTTTTTTTCATTTATTTATTTTTTAGAAAATAATATTTTTTTTTTTTCATTTTTAGAAAATAATACTCTACTAGAAGCGAACTTTACAACTGCCATGTTGAGTGGCAGCCGCCTTAAGCAAATATGCAGTGGCTACAAAACTTTAAATATTTTACTCATGTGCTTCAAAATATCAATTTTTAACTACTAAGTATATTTTATTTTGTTCTAAACATTTGATTTTTGCAATAAAAAAATTTGACAATTTGTGCACACAAATCATCAAAATAACTTGACAGTTAAAGGGTTAAACTTTTCAAAAACTTGCAAAATTTTCTAAGAATTTTTTACATAAAAGGTCACAAAATATTTTCAAATAAATATATAAGAAAATGGATGTACAGATTTTTAGAGGTAATTCTTGTGATCATTTAGAAAAAAGAAATTTTAAAATTAGTGCAAAAGCAAAAAAAGCCTTAAGGTTTTTAAAAAATTGAAATTTTCTCAAATTTTTATAATTTTCCAAAAAAGTGGGGAAAATTTTTAATGTTTGAAAAAAAAATTTGATTGTAAAATAAGTGCGGAAACAAAGATTCCAAAAAACTACATTTTTCACGTAAATTTAAGAAAATTGTTAGAAAGGTACACTTGGCCCTTAGTGTCGAGAAGATAGTTTTGTTTTCTACCTTTACTTTTGAAAAACAAATTTAACAAATAATTTTATTAATTTCTGTATCTTCGGAGCGGTCTTTACTTTAAACACATGGTTTAGTTATTTATACGACAAAATATATCTAAAATCAGCGTCAGAGAATAGCTTCTTCTATTAGATGATTAGAAACGAATAGTTTCTTTTTTTTTTTTTTTTTTCATCTTTTGTTTCTTTTTATTGTTCAATATTTTTGAGCTTCAGAAATCAGTGTCTTATGTTGGAACTCATTTTTTAAGAATAAATATTTTTTCTTTCCTACTTTGAAGATATTTCTGAGTCTTTGAACTTTCTAACATCTGCTAATGTTTTTAAATCTCAGAGAATATTTTTAGTCATTGGACTAGCTTGATGAACTACAAAGTATATTCCTGATATCAGACTATTTTCGACTTTCAGAGGCTAATTTTAGCTCTCAAATAACTGCTTTTAAAATTCCGTATTTATTTTTTGGTGCCGTAATAGATTTCAAGTTTACTTTTCTCGTTTCTGTTCCCTTGTAATTTGTTATCGAAAATTTTCAAAGTATTTTTAATGCCCGAGAAGATATTTAGTTTTGAATAAATACTTTAAAAATCTAATCTGGGCTGCAAAACAAAAAGGTAAAACCCTTAATAATAGATTAATTTAAAGAGGGATGTTTTTTAGTTTTACAAATATTTTTCTCTAAAATTATATTTTCTCCTTTAGTGAAATTCGCTTCGAAATTTCAAAAATATTTTTTCCGAGTACTTTTCTCTCAGTGATTATATCATTTTAACAAGGTATTAGTAGTTATCCTTAATTATTTAAGTCTTTTCTTATCTCATTCGGGCTTTTCCTAATATATTTCTTAGGTTTCCGCTTTTCTCTCAGTTTTTTTTTTTTTTTTTTTTTGACCTTGCTGACTAAGTGATGTGATCAACTCTAGCCCATCATTCAGGATGTAATTTCCATATTTTATGTTGTCTTGTATTCTCTGGCACAAACTTTACATACAAATAGCTCGGTATAGCCTATCAAGAATGTCAAGTTTCTCATTGATTGTTGTTCGTAAGAACCGAATTGTATCAGTTAATGAGGAAAATGACCTTTTCTATTTCAAAATCATGATGAATCATATCTGTTCTAAACAGTTTTGATTCAAAACAAAAACGGCTGATTCAATTAAGGGGTTAATTCAATAAAGCTGGACTTAGTTTTGTTTTTTGGAGATTGGATTCATTAAAGCTGCTGATTCAATTAACCAATGATCCTATCAACTGGAAATCCTTGCACTATTTATTTTTAGATAATATTTATAAAAAGTAAATAAAAAAATCTTAGAAACCAAACGTAAGTCAAAGCCTCCGCTTTGAAGAAGAGAAATACTTGACCTGGATCATTACAGTCAAGTTCTAAAAATGGCTCTAGATTTTCTGAAAACTAATCTGTATTAACCCTTCATGCCCGACGGGACTCGGAAGTCCCGCTTATTTTACTTTAGTATTATGAGTCCCAAATGACTGGAATCATGCTAAAGTTTTTTAGTACCACTCCTTGTACTTTTCTGAGAGATCAACAGATGGAACTTGCGATAGGAAATAATTTTCTTAGGGTTCCTGAGGCATAGGAGCCCTACTGATTTTCAAACATTTTTTACTCGGTATGTATGTTGTTTAATGTATTTGCAACTTGAAAAACTAAAGAAAAAATGTCTAAAATTCATTGTTAAATTAATTTGGGACGTAAATTGTTAAGAAGCACTTCGTTTTGAAAATTAAGAAGCAATTTGATGAGTAGGCATAATACTACTCTTTGCCCCTTATTGTGCCCCATTTGGAAGTGAGTGATCATGGTATGCTGTGCTTATAACATAGGTGGATTTTCCCCCCTTGTTTTAAGAGGAAACAGTCCAATATTTCCTTTGACCCCCACCCACAGACGTCACACGTGACAGGGGGGTTAGGTCCTCTGCACCCGTCACTCTTCCATCTCCCTAATCATGAATCTCATGTTCCGTTCGGTAGCGAGAGGGGGCGGAGAAAAAATTACCGGAGGGGGGGATCATGTTGAGGGTTTCGCTTACATCTGGCTATGACCCACATTATCCAATCATCAAAAGGTTACCGATGTCGAGGCGCTTTTCATTCCAGGGGACAGCGGGGGGGGGGGGGACTCTTATTTTGCATCGAGGGGCTGTCCCGAACACGAGAGGGGGTTGGTGGCCCCCTATTGTTCTTCCAGTCCTCGAAAGAGAGTGTGCTGGCAGGATGTTATTATATGAAACGGTAGTTCGGGGCGCGTGCAAATTAAAGGGATCCGATTCCCATTGCGTTTTGTTTGAATGTTTTTTTTTTTTATCTCTCTCTCTTTTTTTAGTGCTCTCCCATTGACTGTTTGCTATTATAGGCAATTTGAAGTGCTCTTTATCAGCTGTAGGTATGAAATCCATATCCTTGTTGTAAAGGTTGTCATCCTTCATTTCCTACACTTTTTTTTTTTTTTTTTATGATACATGAAAATGGAAACTAAGGTAGTGAGTTATTAGTAATGTAACAAGTAACATGTATGATGTTTGATACTTCTATTTTCATGAACGCTATGACATTTTTTTTCTTAACCAAATTCAGTTTGTCGTGGGTTTTTAATCTTTGATAAACAAACAATCATAAACCTCCGGACGTATAGTGATGATCCATATCATGTCTTTTTTGACAACATGTGCTTTCTTTGTTTTGTGTGATTTAAGTTAACTAAATATTGATTTCAAACTAGGTTTCAATGTAAAGAAAAGGATAATGGGCCAAGTTTTGTAATGTACTCAGCCAATTTGGACGGGTGTGACATTTTTACGTACAGTAAACTCTCGATTATCCCTGAGGATATCGGGAAACAAACAAACACAATTTACTGATCGTTTCGAAACGGCACGAATTTAAATTTTGCTTTTTGTTTTCATTTCTTACCCAAGAGTGTGGTGTACTTCATCCAATCAATTATTTTATCTGGGCATTATCGTAATTACTACTGCTTCATAAATTTTATATGCTTGAGAGCTTCAAAAACAAATATCTTTTAATGATTGTACTTATCGTCACTGTTTGTGCATATCACGTTTTAAGTGTAATGCAAATATTTTTAAACAAAAGATTTTGTTTCTTCTTTACCCCTTATTTTATGCTTTGGATTATCCGCGATTTTCGTTACCTGCGATACCCGTGCCACCCAATTCCGCGGATAATCGGTTATGTACTGTATATTTGTACTTTATGCCATTTCGAAGTAATTTTTATGTATTTGAATGTGACGAGCTAATATGTGTCTTACTATAAATGTCAACTTTCTGTACGAAAAAAAATGGTATTTAATATATAATGATTTGTACGCGATGAGGTTTTGACTTTTATACCCATAGCATACGTAAATCGGTATTTTTAGAATTCAAACTCTTTTTATAGAAAGTTGATACTTTATCTTAAAATACATAATAAAACTCCTTACACTAAAAAACATAAAAATTAACCTCTAAATTCGAAATTTTTGCCTAATAGTACAAACATAAAATGTCACACCCGCAACTTTGGATTGAAAGTTATAACTATAATATTATACTTTTCCTTTTTCCTTTTTTTGCTACTTCGGGAGCATAAAACCATTGCTGATTCTGTCATTCATTTACAACTAAGGGGTTTGGTAATTTTTCAAAGCAAGCTTTTTTCGGCCATGACATAATAATGTGTGTGTGTGTAATAGTATGGGGCCTCTCGGAAGCTTAATTCTTATACTTTGATCTTTAATTTTAAGTGAATTTCTGCAAATTATTCCTCTTATTAGATCGAATTCAGTTTATTTTTTTACATTGAAAGTAGCTTTGAATATTACGTGGCTGTCACAGTTTTTTGTTAAAACCAAGTCTTTATAACTACAATTGTATTGAATAAAGGTTTATTACAGTTTCGGGTCCTAACGCACTTTTTGCGTACTTTTCTTCTTTTATTTTGAAGAATTCGCTTAAAATAATTTGTGTCTTCCTTGTAGCTTTTACCACACTGCAAAAAATGAACTGTTGTTTTTACTGTATAATACTGGCAGCCGCGGTTCTAGTTTAAAACTGTAAAATGCACAGTAATAAACTGTAAAACTAGCAAATTTTACAGTATCTTACTGTAAAGTTAGAAATTTTACAGTTTATTACTGTGCATTTTACAGTTTTAAATTTGAACCTCGGCTGCCAGTATTATACTGCAAAAACAACAGTTTATTTTTTGCAGTGTAATAATTTAAACGTATTATAGTGTAAAAACAACAGTATAATACTGGCAGCAGAGGTTCCAGTTTAAAATTGTCAAATACACGATAACAAGCTGTTAAATTAGCAATTTTACAGTTTAGTACTGTAAAAGCAGCAATGTTACAGGAAATTACTGTAAAATTTTGCAATTTTAGTTTATAATCATAAGATTAGCTGTATTATACTATTAAAAAAAACATTCATTTTTTACAGTGTAGCTCACAAGGCATGTTCTCTATACATACGTGCATTTCACGGATTGCGCACCGATCATCGATTTCACGACAACTACCTACCTTGACACATCCTGAACCTGAACCCACACTTAAACCAAGCACCATTCTATCGGACACATCATTTAAAACCACCCCTCTGCCGTGCACCAACAAGAAAAGACAACACAGCTCATTAGTATTAATTAAAATAGCACCCTTTCAGTGGAGAGTCCAAATAGAATCTTCTCTTGAATTCATATGAGCTTTCCACGAGGATTTACCGAACTAAAGCAGCGAACAAAGGAAGCCCGTGTCCACGACGATAGCTGTCATAGAGCCTTGACATTTTGATCCCTTGCTCAGACGTGCCCCCCCCCCCCTAATTACAAAGGGCCCACAGTTCCATGGTTATGA
Source organism: Uloborus plumipes (assembly GCA_038373865.1). Taxonomy (NCBI): domain Eukaryota; kingdom Metazoa; phylum Arthropoda; class Arachnida; order Araneae; family Uloboridae; genus Uloborus; species Uloborus plumipes. Next base: position 30,648 of record JAXGGA010006434.1, read on the forward strand.
GAAGGCGCTTAAAACGGAATTAATCATGTACCATTAATCTAGTGTAATCTTTTCTGCTGCTTCGCATGGGATATGGAACATATGGTGTTGGGATCAGGACTCTGTTTGCCGTCTATTGGGGATTGGTATTCTTAAGATTGTTCGAAAAGCCCGGTCAGTGATGAAAAGTAACGGATGAGTTGTGTTTGGGGTGAAGTTTAGTTTTAAATCTTTGCTGTGTGAATTATATTTCGGGAAGTTTCCTTCTGAAGTTTTATTCATCTTGTGATTGTAATTTAATGCAATAATCTGCAATTCTGTTTGAATTCGATTCAAACAATAAGTTCGTCCTTAAATAGTAAAATATTGTCCGCTTTACGTTTTAATGTATTTAATAGGTACATTTAATGTTCAATAAACTTTGAAAACAAAAATTATTTTGCAGAAATTTTAAACTCAATGATTTATGCTTTGTGTGATGTTTCTTATAGGCGGTAGCTTTAATTCGAGCCAAGTATGATTGCTCTTTAAAATATAGGCTGCATTACTTTGTTATTACTTAACTTTTAAACCATATTGCAATTGAATAATGTGTATTCATTTATTTTATTTTATTTTCCCTTTTTGCATGTATTGAATTTCTTGTAATTGATATATATATATATATATATATATAAAACCTTTGATATGAGTTTGCACATTAAAATTTAATCCCAATTTTTTTCTTCAAACTGATTAATTCCGGTTAAAAATGCATTGTTTTTACTGTTGAGAGAAATCAATTTTTTCAAAGAAGGATGTTTTACCAACGAAGTCCAAAAGTTTCCTCCTTCTTAAAATATCTTTCTTTTCGTTAAGAATTTTCAACATTTTAACATAATAAAAATCAACAGCATACTTTTTAATACAAAATTAGAAGATCAACTCTTTGCTTCAGTTTTGTGAAAAATATGATTAATTTTGTTAATCTCCTAATTTAGAAAATTATTTACCTTTTTTTGTCAACCTACTGCACAAGTACCACTTTTCATGAAACAAAATTCTCTTATTATAAAAGAGCTCATGAAAATTCATGTTTCACTTGGACGTATTGCGCCATCTATCGCGGAAAATAAAAATCAAGTTCTGTGGTAGGAATAAGGTTTCTGTGTGTATCTTACCGCAGAAGAAATAACAAGAAAATTAATTATGGCTTGAGAGTTTGTCATTTTCTAAAGGTAAAATTAGTTGTTATTGGGATTCATAATTCTTAAGCAATTAAAAAAGTTTGTGTTTGGGTATTATTTCAGGGACTGGTGACAACCATAAATAATTGGTGAACATATTTTTTATATTTTTAAAAATATTTCCTAAATACTTGTAAATCATTATGCTCTGTTTTTTTTTTTTTTTCTTTTCTTTCTTTTTTTTTTTTAATGCTTGCAACCTCACCATTATTTTTTTTAATTTTAAAACATTTCCTGTCCAGGCAAATTGGACCTTGATTGTTCCGAATCATACATAGCTTTTAACTCATTTACTCGTACTATCACTATTAACTTTTTAAAGAAAATATTAAACTTTTGAAAAGATACAATCAGATTTTTGTGTTCGTACCACTCCTTCATGAAGTTTTTTTTCCGGTCAATTTACTTTTATCATCTTAAAATTTAATACTTCTACGCTATCTCTTCTCATTCTACAAGATGAGATCTGTTCGTCCACAAGAAAAAGCAGTTTAGGAAATATATATATTCCTCAAGTTTTCTAACACTATATGCAGTGGCGTACCCAGGGAGGGGGGGGGGCAAAGGGACATATGCATCCTCCAAGAGCTTACTTTATTATTACATACAGCGCAGCAGTACCTAGTTTGGAAATCATTGGAAATGCTCAGAAAATACAAAATGGCAGAAAAGATCCAAAGCGAGTAGCTCGAAAATAAGGCTACACTGCAACAAATGAACTGTTGTTTTTACAGTATAATACTGGTAGCAGAGATTCCAGTTTAAAACTGTAAAATGCACAGTAACAAACTGTAAAATTGCTAATTTTACAGTTTATCACTGCACAATTAGCAAATTAGTTTATTAGTGTAAAATTTTAGCAATTTTTCAATTTATTAGTGTAAAAGTTTAGCAAATTTTCAATTTATTAGTGTAAAATTTTAGCAAATTTTTCAATTCATTAGTGTAAAATTTTAGCAATTTTACAATTTATTACTGTAAAATTAGCAGTTTTTTTTTTAGTTTGTTACTATAAAGTTAGCTGTATTATACTGTGAAAACAACATCTACTTTTTAACAGTGTAGTGTTCAAAATGTGCTTTTCATAAAATTTGCTTAAGATATTTTTTGATGAAACATTTGATAGAAGCCAGCGAATATTGTTGCCTTTTATGCTTCTTTCTACCATCATAAGTGAAAAGTGATACTATTTTTAGTCGTAAAAACGTAAAAGAAAAACAGTGGGGTTGCGAAGAGTCTAAAAGACAATTCAAGTAAGATAGAATTAGAATTTGGGTTTCATCTTTTCATGGCCGTATTTAAGGGGAGAATTTTTAGGGCTTAAACCCCCTCCGAAAATTTTCAAAACAAAAAAATTGATTTTTTTTTCACTTTTTTTCCTGAAAAAAAAATTACTAATATTTTTACATTTTTTATGTTATTTAAAAACTTTAATTATTATTGTTGAATAAGTGTTTTTTAGAAAATTTAAATTCATTTAAAATAGATGTGAATAAGACGAAATACGAAAATACAGACATGTTATAGCAGTTTAGGAGAATTACTTGATCTTTATTACTCAGTTCTGATGATATTGTTGATTATGAGTTTTCTACTCTGAAAGAATATTTGAAGAACCGCTTTTAGCATCCTATAGTGCTGAAGGTACACTGTACAAAAATATTATCTCAACTAATGGCCCGTAGTATTCTTTGTACTAGAATACGACAAATTCTCAATGTCAATGTTCTTCACATGAGAATACAGCGATCATCTAAAAGTGTACAGAATGACCCTTTTCGTAATACGTGCACTAAGTGTTCTTTTGCAGATTTTCGAATTTGCTCCACGTATTCCAGTCTGATGATACTCCAAATTTCTCCAAATACCTCATAAAATCACGATAAGGAGCTATTTTTTCGGTGTAAAACGTACTCCAGTAATTTTATCCAGATAGTCGGTGAATATTTGGAAGGTTTTCATCTGTTTTACGGTGAATATTATGAAAAGACAGAAGTAGCGTAGAATCACCAGCTCCAGTGCTTCTCTGAAGTTCCTGAACCCCCAATCGATGCATCAGAGTATACCAGTGAAACAAAGCTAACCCCATTATTCTTGAAGTCTGCTTCCTCTGCTGTCAAGCAATAAAGTCCAGGTCTTTCCAGATTGTAATATCAGTTTGTTTCATGATGATGCCCAAAAGCTCTTGATTAAGAAGCAGAGGAAAAGCAGAGTAGCATCTTGAGATATTTTAATAACATGTATGACAATGCTGCTGCCTTGTTTCTGCAAAACTTTTTAGATGAAAATTTTGCTCTAACTCAAGAAATATAATAGACTGTTCTACAGCTCTTTGTGATAATCCCAATATATGATTTAAAAAGAAAAGAACAGGAACTGCGTCGGCAAAAGTTTTGTTTTTATTTGTCATAACCTTTCATACACAGGACGTTCACTATATAACAGAACTTTTTGTTAGACTTAAACAAGGTTTCTTCTCTTTTGCCATAAGATTTTTCTAGATCTTTTAACCGTGCACCTTATTGCAATTTTAACATAAGCCCCTGATCATTAAACAATGAACAGTTTTCAGATAGTGCATACTGAAAGAGCTCTTCCACGACGTCAGATGAACAAGTTAAAACTTTTTACATCGTGCTGTGAAGCAAACTGTTTGACTTATTTTTAGTGACTTTTCCTGAAGCATATTGTGCTTTGTTGCAATGAAATGCAGGATATACTGCTTTATGAATTTAGCTTGAGAGATCTTGACTCTTTTTTCCCCGCATCGTGTTAAGCGCAGTGTACAGTACCTGCCTTCAGTCAACAATAATTAGTTCAATATATTTTTGATTGTATCTTGTGAAGTTATTGTTTTTGTTAGTAGATAGTGCGATGCATTAGGAAGCACGTTAAATAAATTACTTTCTTGCAGTATGTATTTAAGCATTAAGACAGCTTTTGCATCTAAGTTCTGAGTTAGCTTCTTAGAAAATTCATGGTAGATGTTCAAACCCTTTCTCTGTTGGACTATACGAGGTAATGCTGTAAAGTTCTTAGCTTTGCCCCCTTTAGTTGAAAATTCAAAACAATTTTGTTACCATAAGAAAGCTTGTTACTTTGTAATATTGCTGTAAAAATTTAATTGTTTACCACTCTATTAATTGTTTTCAAATTTGTGATAAAAGATAACATGGCAGAGGCTCAAGCAAGTTTCGTGACTGTGCAGTTGAGTAGTCCGGGAGCTAACTGTCAAAAATCAATGAAATACTGCAAATCGTGATAAGAAGATGCCACTTGGTAGGAATGTTGCTAATGGCTATACAATGAAATTAAGACCCAGAGGCACTTTCAAAAACCGTTTTAATCCAAGATGGCGGCGTTTTTCAAAATGGCGGCCTATGCTACTGCATTTGCAATTTAACTCACACAAAAGAGGTTTTTATATCAAATTATATGTTTTTCAGGCCAAGGATTTCATTTAGTATGTTGAAAAAAAGCTAAATGTTCATTTTGATATTAATTTTTTAATTTATTTTTAAGAATTATATTGTTTACGAAAAGACTACATGTAGTATCCAAAATCTTTTAGAAAGTTAGCCAAATTGCGACCGAAGAAAATAAACTGGGAAACCTGGTGCGGTGGTAACCTAACCATGCTCAAATTAGTCTCCTAAGAACTCCACACACATCTCCCAGCGGTGCTGCTACGATACCCACATGTGCGGGCATCCACTGCAACACACAAGATTTCCCTTTGCGGTGCATATATTCTTATAAGATTTAACATTTTTCATACCTAATGCATGCAGGAGCGCCCCTATGGGAGGTCACGGGAGTTCATTGTGACCTTCCAATAATTTTCGTATTCGGCACATTTTGCTGACGATTCGGCAATTTGAAGGCAATATTACAATATTGAGATTACTTGTTCTTTTTAGTTTTTAGAATTTTTTTACAAAAGATGCTTAATGTTTTTGCTCACTAAATGTTATGCATGTACAACATGTGTGCGCGCTTGTATTGTATTATTCGGTAAAATAATATCATTCGGTTTTCATTAAAAAAAATCGGAACTTCATTCGGCAAATTGATGATTTTCCCCCTCCTAAAAATTTTAGTTCGGGGCGCCCCTGAATGCATGGATAAAATTTTTGTTTCAATGAGAGCAAGATTGATAAGTGTTGTGCAAATCATAAAATGTGTTTTTCATCTCGGGGGAGTATATATATATAATGTATATAACATATATAATGCTCATTCGCGACAGCAGTGTCATAGCTGAAGAATTATGAGTTTTGATCCACTAATTTTATAGAGATGATTGTAACTAATGTGTAATCTTCTTAACTTGAGGATTTATTTATTTATTTTGCGTGTGTGTGAGACCATTTTATAATAATATTTTATGTCACAGTTTTTAAGGTATACTGAAGTGCTATTATTGGCACTAAAAACATGAAATTAAAATAATAAACATTAATACAAAAGTAAATTATCTTTTTGTGCTTTGAATAATTTCAATAAATGCTTAAAAATAAATCATAGGCATTTAGTCTTGTTCGTAAGCAATGTTTTAAAAATCTGTAAATACATCACCTTTTCTTCTATATGCTTAGTGATTAAAAAAATTATCAGCATTAAAGTGTAAAGCATAAACTTAAGATTAATTTATATGTGAAAATATTTTTAAAAAAAGTCACAAGATCGCAAATGAGAGTGCTGTATTGCAAATATATATTGAATAACTAAGGCACAGTTGCAAATTCCCTCTTCTTTTGAAAAATGTCCTCCTCTTTTACTAATGAAAGAAAAAGGGAAAAAATCAAAACCATGCAACTGTTTTGAGTCCTGTTAAGCCGAAAAGTATGTGTTAGTAATTTGATACTACTGTCCTCGCCCGAAGAAGGGCAGGGTAGGGCAGCTTTGTTTGTAGCTATCATTGACAGCTGATGAAAGGGAAAACTGATGACCCATCCTAAAAATCAGGAGAGACGGTCTTGTCATAGCGCCTACGATTGTAAAGCACTTACGTTAGGGCTCGTTTTATGACTCTCTAGACGAGCACGAAACAACTTGCTGTCTTTCTGCAGCTTGCATTGAACCGGGACCCCCCCCCCCCCAGAGACAAAGAACACGCTCCTTCCCTCGAGTGCTTTTTCCCGGGGGCCGCAATTGAATTCTTATGTTTTAGCGAACGCAACTTAGAAGCTCTCACTTTCAGCAAGTCTGGATTACACGATTACAAGGCCAAATTACGATTATTTAAAGTTAGATTACAATTACGATTACGGAAGAAATACTTGATTAAAATTACGATTACACGATTACGAGAGTCCCATTTCCTAATTATGATTATGATTACGATTACCAAAAAATGTAATCGATTACACAGATTACGATTACGTAATCGGCGATTACTCCAAGCCTGGCTGCTATTGTTAGAAGCATTCCGAGAAGGCCCGTTTAGTCTGTGGAGTTAGTGACAAAAACAGCCGAAATATTTCACTTCCGGATACCAGTGTGAAATTTGGTACATAGCTTATGTACATCTATAAGAACAAAAAACCGCCGGGATACACTTAATCAGGGGTCATGAACTCCCGTGATGACGTCATCAAGATGACCGCTTTTACAGGTAAATACGTTCGTTTAATCGCTTAAAACTCCATCATAGATGGAAATATTGCAAAACTCAAATGTATCATTTGAAAGTTCTTTGAAAGAGCTATTTGGAAAGATTTAATTTTTCTTTCTGAGGTCAAGGTCCCACCTTTAATGACGTCATCAAGATGGCCGCTTTTACAGGTAAATACGTTTGTTTAACTCCCCCTAAAACTCCATCATAGATTTAAATATTTCAAAACTCAACTATATCATCTGAAAGCTCTTTAAAAGATCTATTTGGAAAGGTTTAATGTTTCTTTCTGAGGTCAAGGACCCACCTGTGATGACGTCATCAAATGGCCGCTGTTACATGTAAATACGTTCGTTTAACTGCCTAAAACTCCATCATAGATTGAAAGATTGCAAAATTCAAATATATCATCTGAAAGCTCTTTAAAAGAGCTATTTAGAAAGATTTAACTTTTCTTTCTAAGGTCAAGGGCCCACCTGTGATGACGTCATCAAAATGGCCGTTTTTACAGGTAAATACGTTTGTTTAACTCCCCCTAAAACTCCATCATAGATTCAAATATTGCAAACTCAAATATATCATCTGAATGCTCTTTAAAAGAGCTATTTAGAAAGATTTAATTTTTCTTTCTGAGGTAAAGGGCCCACCTATGATGACGTCATCAAAATGGCCGCTTTTACAGGTAAATGCGTTTGTTTAACTGATTAAAACTCTATCATAGAGTGAAGTATTGCAAAACTGAAATATATCATCTGAAAGCTCTTTAAAAGAGCTATTTAGAAAGATTTAATTTTTCTTTCTGAGGTCAAGGTCCCACCTGTAATAACGACATCAAATACGCCGCTTTTACAGGTAAATACATTTGTTTAACTCCCCCTAAAACTCCATCATAGATTTAAATATTTCAAAATTCAAATAAATCACCTGAAAGCGCTTTAAAAGATCTATTTAGAAAGATTTAATTTTTCTTACTGAGGTCAAGGGCCCACCTGTGATGACGTCATCAAAATGGCCGCTTTTACAGGTAAATGCGTTCGTTTAACTCCCCATGAAACTCCATCATAGATTTATATATTTCAAAACTCAACTATATCATCTGAAAGCTGTTTGAAGAAGCTATTTAGAAATATTTAATTTTTCTTTCTATAAACAAAGGCCCACCTGTGATGACGTCATCAAAATGGCCGCTTTTACAGGTAAATACGTTTGTTTAACTCCCCCTAAAACTCCACCATAGATTCAAATATTGCAAAACTCAACTATATCATCTGAAAGCTCTTTAAAAGAGCTATTTAGAAAGATTTAATTTTTCTTTCTAAGGTCAAGGGCCCACCTGTGATGACGTCATCAAAATGGCTGCTTTTACAGGTAAATACGTTTATTATACATTTTCAATTTAAAATTGTTATAACTTTTCAACTATTTGTCTTAGAAAATAAAACCAAGCACTATAAAATAGCTCTTTTAAAGCACTTTCGGATGATAAATTTCAGTTTTGCAATATTTAAATCTATGATGGAGTTTTAAACAGTTACATGAGCGCATTTACCTGTAAAAGCGGCCATTTTGATGACGTCATCACAGGTGGTCCCTTGACCTCAAAAAGTAAAATTAAATCTTTCTAAATAGATTTTTTAAAGCGCTTTCATGTGATTTATTTGAATTTTGAAATATTTAAATCTATGATGGAGTTTTAGGGGGAGTTAAACAAACGTATTTACCTGTAAAAGCGGCCATTTTGATGACGTCATTACAGGTGGGACCTTGACCTCAGAAAGAAAAAATAAATATTTCTAAATAGCTCTTTCAAAGAGCTTTCAAATGATACATTTGAGTTTTGCAATATTTCAATCTATGATGGAGTTTTAAGCAATTAAACGAACGTATTTACCTGCTAAAGCGGCCATCTTGATGACGTCATCACGGGAGTTCATGACCCCTGATCAAGTGTCTCCCGGCGGTTTTTTGTTCTTATATATGTACATAAGCTCTGTACCAAATTTCACACTGGTATCCGGAAGTGAAATATTTCGGCTGTTTTTGTCGCTAACTCCACAGACTAAACGGGCCTTCTCGGAATGCTTCTAACAATAGCAGCACCGCTGAGAGATGTGTGTGGAGTTCTTAGGAGACTAATTTGAGCATGGTTAGGTTACCACCGCACCAGGGTTCCCAGTTTATTTTCTTCGGTCGCAATTTGGCTAACTTTCTAAAAGATTTTGGATACTACTTGTAGTCTTCTCGTAAATAATATAATTCTGAAAAATAAATAAAAAATAAACATCAAAATGAACATTTAGCTTTTTTTCAACATACTAAATGAAATCCTTGGCCTGAAAAACATATAATTTGATATAAAAACCTCTTTTGTGTGATTTAAATTGCAATAGCAGTACCATAGGCCGCCATTTTGAAAAGCGCCGCCATCTTGGATTAAAACGGTTTTTGAAAGTGCCTCTGGGTCTTAATTTCAATGCATAGCCCTAAACAACATTCCCACCAAGTGGCATCTTCTTATCACGATTTGCAGTTTTCCAACAGTTAGCTCCCGGGCTAGAGGAGGTTTTGAAGGTTTTGTTTCTCAGCAAAGGACAATCACTCTGCAATGTCACAAACATTAGGGGAAAACAGGACTGTTCTTTCTTCGGAGAAACAAAGCTTCTTACCGCTCCTCAACCTCACAGTCGCGAAACTTGCTTGAGCCTCCGCCTTATTATGTTCTACCTCAAATTGTGAAACACAGTAAATAGAGTGCGGAACAACTTACATTTTTATAGCAATTCCAAAAAATAGCAATCTTTATGGTAACAATATTTTTTTTCAATTTTCAACCAAAGGGGAAAAGCCAGGAATTTTTCAGAACCACCTCGTATCGTGGTGTTTTGTTCAAATACCAAATCCGATTCAATAAACACATCGGATATTAGACTTCTCCGAAGATATTTTCCTAAGCAGCATATCACAATTGTGGGTATTTGCAATGCATCCAGTCCCTTTACAATATTTGCAAACTTATCTGGAATGTTTAGTTGAACTTATCATGCGGGATTGTGTACACACCTTCGTCATAGGTTTCTGGTATAGTTCTGGCCCAGCTGGTTGAGGACAAGATTGAAATTCATCAGAGCTGTGTAAATAGTCGCATGCTAATTTACATGGTATAGAATCACTAGTAAAAATCAAAATTGTTGTTACTATATATGGATGGTGTTATGCAAAAAGGAGTTAACCCACAAAAACCTGATTTTGAGATAATGGGCTTTAAAGTCAACAAACTCTGGCAAAAAGCATGGAGCTCTATATCAATATACCAATGATATGTTACCATGAAATGCTGATAGGGCTTAAATATTTTTGCTTAATGTAGAAATCAACATATTTTACCATCACAGTTGGATAACTAATTTTTTTATGTTTTGTGGGTTAACTCCTTTTTGCATAACACCATCCATATTTACTTTAAAATTGACTGCATTATAAGCACTACAGGATGCTAAAAGCGGTTCTTCGAAAATTCTTTTACAGTAGAAAACTCATAATCAACAATGTCATCAGAGCTGTGTAAAAAATATCAAGGAATTCTCCTAAATTGGTATAATATGAGTTTTCGTATTTCGTATCATTCACATCTATTTTAGCTGAATTTAAATTTTCTTCGAAATCGCTTGGAGGAGCAGGACCTTTTTACTGATTTGTATTAGTTGTATATTTTGGCATACCAGAAGCGGTCAATTATCACAGATTATTTTCTCGCCCAAATAAACGCGTTAATACCATTTTTTATGGTTAAGTGTTAGCAGCTGAAAATAAGAAGAAAAAAAAGCAATAAATTGATTTTTAATAATTTTTTCAAGTATTTTTTTGACAGTGCAGCTTAAATACAAATAAGCATCAGAGACATAAGTAAAGAAATTTGCAATTTTCATGCAAATCGGTCAAGTATTAACATAGATATGAGCATTTGTAGGATCTAGTGGCCGCCATCTTTGATGACGTCATAATGGGAAAATGTAACAGGTGGCGGATGTCCACCCGAGTCTGAACGACTTTCTGGGACACCTACTAAACATTTTTGAAAAGAAATTCTCCCTACTTAAATTTCCTACCGAAGTGCTGAGCATTTATATGGCATTTATGGGAGCGAGCGGCCGCCATCTTTGATGACGTCATAGCAAAAAAATGCACCAGGTGGCGGATGTCCACCCGAGTCCAAAATACTTCCTAGGGCACCTACTAAGCATTTTTGAAAAAAAATTCTCCGTACGCAAACATTCCTACAGAAGTGCTGTCAGATCCTGGACTACTCTGTCAAAATAGTAACTTGACTGGTTATGGTGCTTTTGCTGGTTGAAAATTTTTGGATGGCCCCTGTTGTATTATTAAAAGCTTTAACTCGATGGAGGAAGATTTAGATAATTAGGAATTTGGTATTGATGAATTGGCTTTAGATTTATGAGACCAATGCCTGCGAGAGCAAGGTTTTACCTTTGTTTACGGAAACAAAAGTAAGGAATTATCTATTTCCATAGGGCTACCATAAAACAATAGGGTCACCAAAGAAAAAATTTTCACCCTAAAAATTTGAAAAATGCATCAATTTCCTAATTATTGAAATGTATACCATTGAGTTTTCTGAACGTGTTGCTGAAATTACTGTTGCCATGATTTCTCTTTCCAAAAAATAGTCGTAGAAAAGGAATTTCTATAAAAGAGCAATCGTAGCTTTTTTTTTTTTAATTTTACAGTAGTTAATATTTGCTTATATTACGCTGAAACGAGAAGAAATATTTAATGATAGTGATGTTCATGACAGCAAATTCAGGTTTTATTAACTCGATGCTAATGTATTATCTCCTTGTTCATAAAACATGCAAATATTCAAATGCTCTTTATTCTATTTCTATCTTTTCTTTCTGAGTTGTCAATCATCTGTACACATATCTACGAAAAATACCTCCAAATTGTAATATCTTCAAAACATTCAAATGCCTCTTTGTTCTATTTCTATAATTTATTTACTTATTGTCACTCATCTGTACATATTATATCGGAAAGAAACCTCCAGATTTCAATATCTTCAAAACATAATAGAAGCTAAAACTCTTTGCGTCGAGCTCAATTTAAAAAAAAAGGGGGGGGGAGATCCCCATCTTCATCAATTTTAAAAAGTACATTTATTTTCTTTTCTTAAAAAAAAGTTTCCGAAGAACGTAATCAATGTTCCAGAGACACCTAAATGCAGGAGTTTTTAGATTAACGCCCAAATCAAAACCTGCGATCTTCCAAGCCTTTCACCCAAGACAGTAATCACCAAAGCTGGTGCTTAGAGTTCGCGTACTTTGACAAATTGCTCCAGTCCCATTTCTGATGTACTGAGACCGGATGAGAGAGAAAAAAAAGAGTAATAAAGTCCCAGACCTGATATAATAGGCAAGGGGCTGGATAAAAATTAGGTGTGACTCTCTCCCTCTGACAAGTTCCTCACCCCCCTCTTTTGAGATTAATTTTACATGGGGGAGAGCAATGAACCACTCCAATTTTTATGTTGCGGGCGAGATTTGCCTCCATTCAAAAACTTCGCTTCATTCAGCTGCAGAAAAGGGTGGAATTCCCAATTCTCAAGCCCTTTCCGTTGATGTCGTGAATGGCGTGCTAGATTTCTGCCATTCGTCCAATTGGAATAGTTTTGGGGGAAATATTCCAAAACGTGCCAAATAGAATTGCAAGTGATGCATGGAATAAATATGCTGCAAAAGTGTTTTTAAACTTATGTCTGTTTTTCGAATGCTGCAGCTGGGATTCTTTCTCTGGGAATACAGATACCTCTCATAATGCTCTTTTGATAAAAAATATTCTAAAATAGTTTTGACTAACCTTTCTGTTACATAAAATTCAAATTTACCTCATATTCTTCCTCTAGAATATTATTTAGTCTATCGCTTTTGTTTTCATCTAGAATATTGAAATAGTTCAAATTCTTTCCCTAACATATCAGTCGGATATTTTTTCTAGAAGACTGAGCTCTCTAACAGCCTGCGTATCAAATACTGTTGAGTCCTGCAATTTGTTTTTCTATTTTTTTATTTCTTTCTGAAATTTGATTTGTCATTATTTCTGTAGAGCACCATTCTCTTCGCTTTTTTTTTAATTTTTATTTAAACTGTTGCTTTATATTGGTTCCTTTGTTTTTCTCTTGTAAAATGCCTCTGGAGTATAAAATCGTTCAACATCTAAGTTAGATAGAAAGAGCGGAGGCGGTAGATTGAAAATTAAAAAGCGACGTCTAAACCAAATTCAGAATTTTGATTTGATATTGTTTTTAAAAAAGCAGTTTTTTTTGTGTGAGTTTAAATTTTTATACAAATTGCTGCTGAAAGTTGTTTTTCTCTTCTGAAATGCCACTGGAACATCATCGTTTTCTTTTTTCCTTGATATTGTTTCTACCGTACACCATTCTGTTTCAGGCTTTTTTTTAAGTTGCTACTTTATGTTTCTCTCTCTCTTTCTTCTGAAATACCATTAGAGTGACTAGAGAATAATCATTCACCACATAAATTAGGTAGAAACATCGGAGGCAGTAGACTGAAAATCAAAGAAAAGCATCTAAACCAAAATGCTGAATTTTAATTTGATACTGTTATCATAAAACTCCGCTCTATTTCGTGTTGCTTTTGCTTAAGTTTTTATTAAATATTAAGTTTTTATTAAATATTAAGTTTTTATTAAATTACTATTTATTAATTAATTTTTTATTAGTTATTTTTTCTCTTCTGAAATGCCACTAAAGTATAAACGTTTAACTCGCAAGTTAAGTAGAAATAGCATAGGCTGGAAGGATACGCAAAACGCCAAATCAGTAATTGTTTAAAATATTTACAAGATCTGACCCGAAACAATGATAAATAGAAAACTAAAAGCAAATAAAAAAAACCCTCAAAAGCATAAAAGGGCATAACGACTGCAGTTACGAGTTTCGTCGTTACAAGGAACGTCTTAAGGACCTCGACGTTATAAATGCTAAATTTGAACTTGTAGATGAATAGACATCCGACAAATAGCTTTTATCAGATGTCTATTCATCCATTACCTAAAATTTTCGCAATTGTAAAAATGTTCCTTGTGTAACGCTTAAACACTTGTCTTCAGTGTTTCTGCCTATTCGTACTTCTGACGTTTTAATTGCTTTTATTTTTAAACACAGAGATATTTCTTTATTTCACAAATAAGAAATCAAGCTGGGAGATGTCAAATAAATACTTGACGCAATGTCACATCAAACTTTGAACTTTCCACCATGAAACACGATAGAAAGTAAACATTGTCTTGAGAAACATTCTGTAATGAAACACACTGCGTTACGAAATGGCAGTTGTTTATTCTGAATTGCATAGAACGGCAATGTGAATTTGAGCAATGCTGTACATCAGGGGTGGCCAACCCGCGGCACGCGTGCCACAATGTGGCACGGCAGAGCAGTAACAGTGGCACGTGAAGACTTTTTGAAAAAAAAAAATCCAAAATTGAGGGAGAAATGTCGATCTCAAAAATATAGATAAAAACTAAAGACCTTGAACTGATAAATATAATGATATTATGACGATTAAGTGTCAGGAGGCTGACTTACAAATTGTCTAAACTACGATATTGCAAAGTACATAGCGTTAGCTTCGGACATCCAACGAAAGTTGTAACGCTTTTTAAAAAAGTTAACTCTGTAAGTGAAATTAAGAAATCAGATTGGACAAAATCCGATATGATTGCACAAATGAAGATCCTCAAACTGTTTTTGTTACATTACTTGAAAATAATTTGGGAAAAAAAATTTCTGAAGTATCATCGAATTATTTTTCACAAACGGGTCATTCCATGTCAAGTGATCCAACGTTTTTTACCTTACATATTTGTATTTTTTTCTTTTTTGGCTCATCAATTGTACCCCTTGAGGTAATCAAAAGTCTCAATTTTTAGATTTTTATCTCTATTATTTTTTCCTTTATGAGACTTTGAACTTTGGAAAAACCCTCGTTTTTTCATGGATAAGGGTACATAAAAGGGACCATAACTCGGCACCAAACATAGATAGAACTATTTGGTAAATGGCGTTTTAAAGTACTTTAGTTGCCGCTTAATTTGATATGCAACATGACTAATTTGATAAAAATTTTCTTTTTCAAAAAATGAAATTTAAATTTCAAATTTAAATTTCTCGAAAAACATATAATGAATTTTTTTCAAAAAATTCTCAAAAAATTTTGTGTATTTTATCTATATTTGTACAAATTTTTAGATTGGGATCTCAATGAGATCATATTTTTTTGAATTTTTGAATAAAACTGTATAGGAAAAAAATGATATTTTTTAGATTCTATTTATTTAAATACTATTTATCTTGCTTGTGATGGTCTAAAAAGTAGTAAACAAACATGAATATGTTTAAAGTGAGCTGGCATGAGCTTATAGATTTGTCAGGTTCACCCCTCCCCCCTTCCTCCCCCGCACAACCACTTTTTTTTAATTCAAAACTGTTCAAAATGTTAAAAAAACTCTTTGATACAAAATGAATAGCAAACTTATTTAAAGTTGGTAAATGGGTTTCCTTATAACTAGACGAAGTATCCCCTCCTCCACCCAAATATACCATTAACGCTGTACTATTATGACATCTAACCTGGGGATTGAATTGACTATTATTTTTACTCTAGGTAAGTGAGTTAGCATTAACTTGTAAATTAGTCAGCTCCCCTCCCTTCCTTGTTTCCTTCCCGACCCAACCATTTTTCCCCAAACTGTTTTAAATGCTAAAAAAAACCTTTTTGATACAAAATGAGCAGTAAACTTATTTAAAGTTGGTAAATGGGTTTCCTTATAACAAGGCAAAGTAAAACCCTTCCCCCACCCAAATATACCATTAACGCTACACTAATATGACGTCTCACCTGGGGATTGATTTGAGGATATTTTTCCCCTTGGTATGTATTGTTTTTCACAGACGAAGTGTTTCGTTTTTCCATCCGACCTTCACAAAGTGTACTTCCATTCAATATCTGAATTTAAACTTATGATTCATTTCATCCCCTCCCCCAGCACCAATCTTCAATTTTGGAGGAAGAAAAGAAAAGGTTCGCCCCAAGATCATAGCAAACAGCAAAATAGCACTATTTCCCCTTGTTCGCATAATGTTTTCAAATTATTTTCACACAAAATTGAAAAGAAATTAAAGTATCAGGTTATATGTCAGTCCCCATCACTGGCTTTCCTTTCTCTTATTGGACAAAGCTCATGAGCTAATAGGAAAGAGTAACAAACAGAACAAACTGAAACGCTACCAGACATCAGTAGAGACTAAGGCTTTGAAATGGGGTTAGGCGGGATGATAAAAAAAAAAACAAAAGTTTAGAGCGGGATGGTAGGAAAAGGGGAGGAGCAATCTGTACAGAAGTTAAACAACATGAGAGGTTATGATCAAAAAAGCAGTGTTTGTTTAATATATGTATATAGATATATCTTACTGCATTACTTTCCTTTACAACAAAATGAAAAAGAACACAATTAGAAAAATTAAATGACAGCTGCACACTAGATAATGTGGGAAGATAGTTATGGGGACACAGACATATGATCTGATATTTTGATTTATTTTCAGTTTTGTGCGAAAAGAATAGAAAAAACGATGAGAATAAGGAGAAACAGTGCTATTTTGCTGTTTGCTATGATCTTGGGGTGACCCATTTATTTCCTCCCTTCAAAATTGAAGATTGGTGCTGGTGTAGGCGATGAAATGAATCATAAAGTTAAATTTCAGATACTGAATGGAAGTACACTTCGAAGTTCGGATCGAAAAGAAACACTTCGTCTGAAAAACAATATATATACATAGGGTGAAAATAATCCTCAATTCAATCCCGAAGTTGGACATCATATTAGTATAGTGTGAATGGTATGTTTGGGTGGGGAGGGGGATGCTTCGTCTAGTTATAAGGGAACCCATTTACCAACTTCAAATAAGTTTACTATTCATTTTGTATCAAAGAGTTTTTTTTTAAACATTTTGAACAGTTTTGAAAAAAAAAAGAGTGGTTGTGCGGGGGAGGGAGGAGGGGGGGATGAATCTGACAAATCTATAAGCTCTTGCCAGCTCACTTTAATTTAAATTCATGTTTATTTACTACTTTTTAGACCATCACAAGCAAGATAACTTAGTATTTAAATAAAAAGAATCTAAAAAATATCATTTTTTTTCCTATACAGTTTTATTCAAAAATTAAAAAAAATATGATCCCATTGAGATCCCAATCTAAAAATTTGTACAAACATAGATAAAATACACAAAAATTTTTGAGAATTTTTTGAAAAAAATTCATTATATGTTTTTCGAGAAATTTAAATTTGAAATTTAAATTTCATTTTTTGAAAAAGAAAATTTTTATCAAATTAGTCATGTTGCATATCAAATTAAGCGGCAACTAACGTACTTTAAAATGCCATTTACCAAATAGTTCTATCTATATATGGTGGCGAGTTATGGTCCCTTTTATGTTCCCTTATCCATGGAAAAACGAGGGTTTTTCCAAAGTTCAAAGTCTCATAAATGAAAAAAATAATAGTTATAAAAATCTAAAAATTGAGATTTTTGATTACCTCAAGAGGTACAATTGATGAGCCAAAAAAGAAAGAAATACAAAAATGTAAGGTAAAATTTTTCTCAGATTTTGGATCACTTGACGTGGAATGACCCAAACTCCTTGCCAAAGAATGAATCTTTTTCTCTGCAGACCCAAACTCCTGTAGAGTTCACTGTTTTAACAAACTACGAATTAGAGCTCTGAATGTTTTGTGAACTTTTCCCAGGAAAAAGAGGAGAACATGGCAAGTTACTCCTTCAATGAAATGTGCAATAGCTATCCGAAGGAAAAAATAGTTATTAGATTTGGAATTTTAGGGAGTGTGTTTTTTAAAATGTCGGTAAGGAAAGCAATGAGGACTTGCTACTTAGGAATGAAAAATAGCAAATGAGTTTAGCTATGCCATCTCTTATTATCCGGCGTTTAAGTGATTTAAATTTAATATAGTACAAAAAGTTTCCTAAATCAGTATAGTCCGTCTATATTTTTTTATGATCAAACTTAAGTCTTTATCTCTACTTTGGAGAAAAAAGAATAAAACATTTAATTTAATACTGAAAGTATCAACCCAAATTTAATAATTTTCCAATGATATATGGTGAAAATGTTACACCTATTTTAAGTATGCATTCAGTGTTAGGTGTGATTATTTTCAGAATCTTAAAAAAATGCTGATCTTTTCACATTCTTTGCCTATTTCTCTGCAAAGAACTACTTGTTACCCTTCTGAAATCCAAATCAGAATTACTGACCTTTTGCATTGGTAATTAAATACAAGAGGTTACTTCAACAAAAAGTCATCCACGTTATATAGAAATTTGTATCAACAAAATTTGTTTCACATTTTGTCACACACTTTAGCCGTCTGATGCTGTTGTAGATTTAGTTCAAAATACGCTTCTGAAAAAATATTTTTCGTTATGAATGCAGAAAATCTAAATACCGTGGAATATTAATTGATAGCACTTAAAACACTTTTAAACTTCTTAGGATTCTCAAGAATAATCCTAAAATTAAAGACTTGGTAAAAAAGACAGACTCATAAACCACCTTAAGTACAGACTGTTTAATTTTTAGAATAAAATGTTTGATGTTATTTGTTTCTTTTTTAAGCATAAGCCATCTGACAGAACTTATAAACGTGTTTATTAACGATAACTCTTAAATTCGGACTTGTTTTATCTTCATCATTATTTAGATTTCAATTGCTCAGACTTGCGAGAAAAAATGTTTCATTTGAGTAAAAATTACAAGTAAGCCTACCTAAAATCTATTTTTAACTTTTTAAAAATTTTCAGTTTGTTGGAAAAATACAATGTGGCACGCTGAGCTTTTTTTCTCCAGATAGTGGCACTCTCCTCAAAAAGGTTGGCCACCCCTGCTGTACATCAAGACCTCTAATAAAGTAAAGAAAAAAAAGGAAGGATTCCCTACAGTGAAAGTCATGAAACATACAAAATTACTCTCCTAATCTGTGCAATAAATATGTTTTGCCACTTTCTCATTTGCTAGTGTGAGGCCTGTCCAACTACCTGTTAACATCTACTGGTACAGAATTTTATGTTATCTAAAAGAAAACATTCCGTTGTTTATGCCATCGGTTTTGTATTACTTTGTAGGGCTTGTTGCGTTTTTTTGTTTACTATGGCTATTACTATTGCATTTTTTATTTTCTGGTTTTTTATGCTATAGTTCTCTAAAAATTAATGAAGGTCTAGTTAAAAAAAAAGATTGAAAAATAAAAAATAAATGTGTCCTACTCAAATATACACTGAAGTGACAAAAGTCATGGGATAGCAATATGCAAATTTTCAGATGGCAGTAGCATCGCATAGAACAGGTATAAATGCGCAGTGCTTTTACAGAGCTTTCATTTCTGTTCAAGTTATTCATGTGAAGAGGTTTTAACGTGATGATGACCGCACGACGTGAAATTAACAGACTTTGAACGCGGAATGTTAGTTGGGAGCTAGACGCATGGGTCATGCCATTTCGGAAATCGTTAGAGAATTCAACATTCCCAGATCCACTGTGTCAAGAGTGTGCCGAGAGTATGAAATTTCAGGCATAACATCCCACCATGGACAGCGCAGTGGTCGACCGCCTGCACTTAAAGATCGAGACCGGCGACGTCTGCAAAGAGTCGTAAATTCTAACAGACAAGCAACACTGCGTCAAATCACCGTAGAAATCAATGTGGGACGTACAATGGACGTGTCTGCTAGAACTGTGCGGAGAAATTTGGATTTCTTGGGCTATTCCAGCAGAAGTCCGACTCGAGTGCCTTTACTGACAGAACGACATCGCTTGCAGCGACTCTCGTGGGCACGTGAGCATATCGGTTGGTCCCTAGATGAATGGAAAACCGTGGCCTGGTCCGATGAGTCACGATTTCAGCTGGTAAGAGCCGATGGTAGGGTTCGAGTGTGGCGCAGACCCCACGAAGCCATGGACCCAAACTGTCAGCAAGGCACTGTTCAAGCTGGTGGTGGCTCCGTAATGGTGTGGGCTGTTTTTTCATGGCATGGACTTGGTCCTCTAGTGCGACTGGACCGAACATTGACTGGAAATGCTTATGTGCAGCTACTTGGAGATCACTTGCAGCCATTCATGGACTTCATGTACCCAAACAACGATGGGATTTTTATGGATGACAATGCGCCATGTCACCGGACCACAACTGTTCGCAATTGGTTTGAAGAAAATTCTGGACAATTCCAACGAATGATTTGGCCACCTAGATCGCCCGACATGAATCCCATTGAGCATTTATGGGACACCATCGAGAGGTCTGTTCGTGCCCAAAATCCTGCCCCATCAACGCTTTCACAATTATGGACGTCTATCGAGACAGCATGGCTCAATATTCCTGCAGAAGACTTCCAACGACTTGTTGAGTCCATGCCACGTCGAGTTGTTGCACTTCGCCGGGCAAAAGGAGGGCCGACACGATATTAAGAGGTATCCCATGACTTTTGTCACTTCAGTGTATATATATATTTTTTAACTATGGGTCTCTCACCTGGTGGTGTATCAAAATACTCGGATCATTTGTTGAGTATTATCGAATAATTCTCATGAAAATATTACTACTATTTCAATTTTCCAATAAGATTATTATGGTTTTGCGACTAGCAAAATTTTGCTAGTGAGAATTATTTCCTTTTCCGTGTTTACCATATCCTCTCGAAAACAATCAAATATATTTAGATTTAAAATGCTTTATGAAAAGAGAAGTTCTTTTTAATGTGAGATCCGCAATCAGAGTCAGGGGTTGTTTAAATTTTTAATTTAATATTAGTACTTTTTTTACGGGTAATATTTAGTGCCGTATTAAATTTGCGCCAACCCAGGGTACCGATGCATTTAATTTAGGAGACTTTGCTCAAATTTTATAATGTTTACTGAGTTGCATTTATACGGTCTGAGGAAAAATCTCTATTGATCTAAATAGCAACTGTATAAAATATAAATTTGCGAATTTATTTCTAAAACATTTTTTCTCTGTAAAGTTTTATCTGTAACATAAATCCCCTGGGATTAATATTTGTTGTCTAAAAGCTGTATACAAAGATATGATTGGTAAAAATAAATATGCATTACTAATAAGAAAACTAATATACATTAACACAAACACCTTCTAAATAAATATACCCAACTAGAGTTAGTTAATGAGTTTTATTGAGCACTTGAACATTTGTCGCGATTAACAAACAACTTTTCAGTTATAATCAAGTATTATTCGTTTTTATCATGCAAAGAGACTCATTTATTTTACTATAAAGCAATACAATGTATTATATTTACAACACTAATCTCAATAACATATTCAGCCATATATTAAATGGTTGGTAATTATTTAATTACGCTTGACAAGAATATTTTTGTCTTTGGATTAAAGTTTCATGGTATTAAATGTACACGAGTCTGAAATGATATTTTTAGAGCCAATTAATTCTGGTGTCAGTGTAGGAAGTTTTCAGAGAATAATCTTTTATTATGCCTACATCTTAGAAAAATGCCTAAAAGTTTACAGAACTATCACTGTTGTTTAATCTCTGTTCTTACTTCCTCCTTTAACTATTCTTATAACTATATCATATTATACTGCTGTTCTATTAACCATTAAGCCTACGTGAAGAAATGCAAGCAGAAAATGTCTAGTTAATAAACCATATGAAGGAAGATATGAGTTGTTTTTTCGTTCCACCCTTTGTTAAATTAACGTTTAATCTCTTAATACCCAGATACTATTAAAGGATATTATATATTGTTGCACGTAGCATTTCCACTTTAACTCAGAAATACAAAATTGCTTTATTGCTAACATATTTGCGTAAAACTTTATGATATAGTTATATTTTGTAAAAATCTTCCCATATGCCTACAAATTGAGCTTTTTTAATGAGTAGAACATAGAGTATAATATTAAAAATTCTGTAGACATAAATCTTTTCCCACCGTGAAGTTTAAAAATAATATCTGAAGACATTTTTTTGCACAAGAAATACCTTAACATGAGAATATTTAACCGACGAGACAGTTTAAACAATCGAAGCGTTTTTAATGCCTCGAATGTGATACATTAGGGGAAATTTCAGATGCTATATGAACGAATTTTTACCATTTTTCAATTTCGTCTTAACGTATATATTTTACCTAAATTTTATTAAATTTAATTACCCAGAGAAGCATTTTAAGCAAATTTTACTGAGCTTTTAAAAGTAAAAGAAATATTAAGATAAAATAATTTTTCTAAAATAGTTGTGGATAAAAGTCGAGCATCATAATTACTTTGAGAATTTGCAGGTGCGTTATAGCCGGAATTTAACAGAGGAGTTCAAGAGACATTTTTCTTGAAAAACTAAATATAAAAATGATAAATACTTAGAGAAATAGAGAATGAAAACAGCATACATAATGCTTAGTTGATTTATTTTTGTGAAATGCCACTGCAGTTTAAAAATTTCCTACATGTCTATCACAGTGCTTTAATTTCTTTTAATGTCACACTCACAGTTTCTTCTCTATTAGTTAAGAAAAATAATGAACATATACAGGGTGTCCACTCCTATCGTGGACCAATAGCTAATTTCTTAATCGTTAGAGATAAGCATATAGTTCATTTGGGAAAAAATCTCTAAATTACGCAAGGAATTTTGGGTCTCTTCAATGTTTTTCAAAAAATCAAATTTTGAAAGAGTTACGAAATTTAAATTTTTATACAGCCCCCCAGTCCTATCAATCATATTTAGTAAAACATTCTTGACACTGTAACGTTTAAAACTAAAAAAAAATCACTGCTCTACCACAAAAATTGACCGAGTTATGACGTTTTGAAAAATCAAGATTTTGCATTATTTCATGACGTCATCGAGAGATCGCTTAAGGAACCGGATGCGAAATCCTTCAAAATCTTGATTTTTCAAAACGTCATAACTCGGTCAATTTTTGTCGTAGAACAGTGATTTTTTTTTAGTTTTAAACGTTACAGTGTCAAGAATGTTTTACTAAATATGATTGATAGGACTGGGGGGCTGTATAAAAATTTAAATTTCGTAACTCTTTCAAAATTTGATTTTTTGAAAAACATTGAATAGACCCAAAATTCCTTTCGTAATTTAGAGATTTTTTCCTAAATGAACTATATGCTTATTTCTAATGGTTAAGAAATTAGCTATTGGTCCACGATAGGAGTGGACACCCTGTATATACATTAAAGTTTCGCTCTTTTGTTTTTAATTTAAAAAGATACTCAATTCTTGCACACGTTACAAGCTTTCAATTTACAGTAAAAATTCCCACACAGTCCAACTTGCGCACAGCACCTGAACCACATGATTTTAGCTCAAGAAGGCACGTCATTTGGGGGTTCAGAGGGAAAAGGTCAATTGCTCCCCCTGTCCTTGGGGAAATAATGTATTTACACATAAGTCTGGAGAGAAGTTATTTCTGGTTACGCTACTGGTAGATAGTGTTCATTGAAATCGAACACGTATTAGAGATGAATGTGCCTTTTTGGCAGCGGTGTACCTAAGGGGGGGGGGGAGTGTAAAATGACATACGCCAGAAATGGAAGGAAGAATTCAAAATAGGATGGTTGAAAAAGAGAGCTACATTGGGACTCATATGAGTTCCATTCCGACACATGCATTATAATATTGATTATATTTAAATCATTTTCTTTAAAAATATGAACTTTTAACTTTCCGTGTAATTCTCATGACAAATCTTAACTGTTGCTACCAACAAAAAATTCCTAGCTTGTTTTATTTGTATTTATGGAGCAAAATCTACTGACAAAACAGCTCCAAAGGTCCCATTCCGTCTCGTGGAATGCCCCAAAAGTATTTCTATAATATATTCCTTCCGATCTTTCTCTTGCCATTCTTTTGGAAATGATAGACGTCAAACCCTTGACCTTTTCCATGAGTTCATTATATTGACTAAATTTAATTTGTCAATTTATACTTTTGACGACTTATACCACAGCGAATTGGAAATTTCGAAGGCATCTCCTAGAGGAGCGAATTAGATGACATGTGACGTTCAAAGCAGGCCATAGAATTTTATTTGGCTACTGACAGGTTGCAAAAAGTCTTATTTTATGTAGTTGACATTTTTAAAGCTTGGAGTAAAACAAGCAAGATCTTTGCGTACATTTTTTGCGATTTTTTTAAAATATTTTTTTGCAATGTGATGCTATATCCTCTCTACAAATTACTATTGATACTATTTAAAATAACAAAAATTTAAGAACCACACAATTTGAAGTCTTAGTTTTAGATTACCTACGTTTAAGTATTTGTATTGAAAATACTCATTTTTTTTTATTGTACATCTTTATGGTGTTACGCATGATAGTAGTAACTCGGTAATGCTATTGGTAAAAAAGAAAAGGTTTGAAATTTGTTTTTAAAATTATTCAATTATACAGAAAAAATATAAATAAAACTTTATTCATATACATATTATACGAAATGCTTGATAAATAATAAGAGATCAATTTTAAGTTTCAAGGAACAAAATCAATTTTATTTCATTTTCTGCACTCTGACTCCGCACCCATGGCAGAAATGGAGAGATCCGAAATAATTTCCGACTCCTACCAGTAGAATTTTAGAGCCTTTGACTCTGACTCCACCTATCGACTCCGAGTAACGACTCCTTCCTTTCAACTTCGACTTCAAATCTTCGACTCGTAACTCTGACTAAGGAAACTTGACAGAAATGCAGGCCCGTAAAAAATGGACTCCTACGCTTAAAAGAAAACACTGCGATTTTATTTATTTATTTATTTGTTTGATTTTATTTATTATTATCATTTTTTTCTTTATTTATTTTTTTGTAAACGATTTTTTTTCTTGTAAAAATTATTCATTTAAGAGCATAATTTATTTATGCATTGATCAGATGCTGGGATGTCGATGTACGGGAAAGTAGGCTCGTTTAGTTCTTGTTTTTTTTTTTTTTTTTTTCTTTAATTTTTTTTAGTTATTGGAGAATAGGAGATAGCAAAAAGACTTTTCAGGTTTTTTTTTCATTTTCTTTTAAAAAAAATAAAACTAAGTAAACATCTTGTTCTTTACGAAGTATCATTACAGTATTTGAGCAGTTAAATATTTTGAACACTTAAAAATAATAAGAAGTGGTATACAAAAAAGAAAAACACATTCATACAGAGAAGCTTGCTAATTAAAACCAGACAAAACAGAAGTTTTTTAAGTATAAAAACTCTTAAATGAAGAAAATTTAGCTTCTTTGAAACGATTATTCTTTCATTTGAGCTTAAATTCCGCTGCACTAAAAAAAGGGAAATGACCTTATTATTAAAAAAGGATTAAAAAAGGAAAAGAAAACGTTCTTGCAGTTAACAAATGGGATAGTTAAGAAAACTTGTTGCATTTACATTTTTAAGTATTTTTTTGAGTTTTATTTGCGTGCATTTGTAATTATTTTGCTTAAAAAAATCTCAACATACGTTCTGACAAGATGAGAACACATTTACTTACTTAACCACTTTTAACTAGGGTTCGGCAAAGCTGGCCCAGCAAGAAAAAACTAACCCGGGTTTTTCCGGGTTTTCCCACTTAAAAAAACCAAATGTCTGTAAGTGGGTTTTTTCAAAAAATTTACTGCATATTGAAAACCTTTATTTTAGAAACAAACTAAAAATAACGAATATTTTGATCAATACTAAGCCTAGAAATTAATATTGATCTATTTAGTTATAATATTTAGTTTGTTACAATATTTAATCTTGGTCAGTAACTGTTCCAGAAATTGCCAACTGCCTTTCCTGACAACTTATTAGGTATTAGAAATAAAATTACACCTGAATTTCACACTAAATATGTATATTTTTTTAATACTTAGAAATCAAAATAAACATTAATTATTCCAATTTATAAATTCAGTTCCAAAATCAGTTTAAAATATAATATCAATACCAAAAATTCAATATTACAATCGGGTTGGCCACCCCTGGAATAGAGAATGATATCAAAATGATTTTCAGGAAACCCCGAAAAAACCCGGGTTTCAGTTTCGTTCAGTTCTCGTCGTTCGTTTATGTTGTTGTTTACACTAACTTCGCATACGCCTGGAAGCGAAACATATACATAATACCTATATATATATATATATATATATATATATATATATATATATATATATATATATATATATATATATTCCTCATGTGTGCCTTATTTCTATTCGGGAGAAATGTAAACAATTTTTCTAATTATTAAGGGAACTGTTCACTGACAAAAAAAAAAAAAAAAAGAAAAATATTTTAAGGAACCAACTCTTTCAGCTGCTAGGGTACGTACATATAACATGAACTGCACTTTTGGATGTAGTTTCCTGGCCCGTCCGGAACCAGGAATTTTACCTAACAAGCAACGAGGACGTTTCTCCACGAAATTAATTTCTCCCAAACAATGTGTCTTGATCCATTCCCAAAAGACCCGAAACGTAATTGTCTTTGAATTCCGTCGGGAAGTGCTGGGAAGGATAAATCTGAGAAAGATATATCGCGCTCGCTGACGTGAACGTGAGGGAATGACAAAGCTGTACCATACTTTGGATATATCTTAAACAACTGCATTTATTTACTTACATGCTCAAAAGAGTCACCATTCACTACGATACAGTTCCTAAAAGGTGTATTCATTTAGTCTGTACAGATAGATGTTTTGAAATACATAAAACATCTCTAGTATAATTATTTTAAATAGATAACTTCTCAAACAATTGAACCGTTTATTTCAAACAAGTTTCCTGTCAAGTGACAAGCTCTAAAATGTTAAAAAGTCATTTTATACTTATTTTAGTATTTTTTCTAAAATGTGTGCACATATAGAGATTTTTTGAAGTAAAAACTGTTGTAATCTCGATTGAGTAATTTAATGGGAGGAAAAAAAAGGTTTTTTTTAAATTTGAAATTCTGTCATTTAACTGTTTTTTGAAATAAACAATTCAAGTATAAATCAGACGATATCTTTACTAATCTTGGCCAAAACTGTTCCTGAATGTTTGTCTACATTCCTATCTGTTGAATCAAAGGGAGAAGCAAAACTTGACTTTTTTATTGAAGTTTGACGCAAAAATGAACTTGGTAAACGTAGTGTTGCAATTTTTCTGGAGTTTAATTTCTAACTTCATTATAAGTGTTTTGTGAAAAAATTTTAATCTTAGTTCACAATTTAGAATTTTTAAAAAAGCATCTTTTCCGTGTTTACGGCATTTTAAAGCCGATAAAATGCATCATTTATTCATTTATTTTTTTTTTAAGCTAGAGTTTTTTCAATGTCTTAAAAATGAATATACAAGCTTCTAATAACTGTTATAAAAAGAGAGCGAACTAAAATGTCACCTAACTACGTAAATGATACATTGAATTAGCATGAGAGAAAAATGCTTCGAAACTGCAGTTTTTTAAATTTATTTATTATTTTATTATTTTTTTATAGTGCATGAGGTACTAAAAGCATCTGACAACTTGTGCTTGCTCCAAGCAATATTTTAGAACAAACGCTTTCTCGATTTCATTGTGATTTATTTCCTGAAAACTTGGGTGCCGTTTGCCGACGAACATGCTAAACGAATGTAATAAGACATTTCAGTTAATGAAAAGAAAGTAAGGTGCAAGTATGGTGGCAAATTTCTGCTGTACTTTTTTATTGGACCTAATGACTTACCAGGGGCAAGTTTGCTCATACATGCCTAAGTTAAGCCTTTTAGGTAAAGCAAACATCTCCCTCAGTTTCAGTGTTACTAATGTAATATGTTATAGTACCATTCGAGTAAAATGCTTACGTGATGGTGCAAAATGGTTTTTGATTTCGAATTCAGGTTTAAATTCTACCAAAATCAGTCTATAATTTCTTGGGGTCAAAGAGGAAAACATTTTTGCAGACCAGTTTTATCAAACATTTGGTACAATAAAAAAAAAAGAATGTAGATATAATGATGCCTTTATAATTTAATATATGAATTATTATCTTATTATGTAAGATCTGTATTTCTCTAATTTTGTTAAAAGCATTAATACCAGAACTATAAAGCATTATAATTAATATGTTTGGTTTACAAAAACGTAAGCAATTGTATTATGAAAAATAGAGTTTGTCAAAAAAAGATCAGTATTTATAGAATTCAGAGCTAGTTTAAAAATTTCAGAACATTTATAATTCTCATTTTGTGAATAATTTTTTGGTTACATAAGTAAAATATAACAACTAAGATTTCCCCGGTAGGCATCAGTACTTTCTTTACTTATGAACGATAATCTGCTAGATATTTGTAGCTAAAAAACCTGGATAGGCCATGTCCTAAAAGCTCGTGAAGAAATTTTTTAGTAAATAAAGCAGTTTCAAAATATATTTCAAAACATTTTTTGCTTTCATTTAAGAAAAGAAAGACCCCAAGAAAAGAAAGGCAAAAACCTTTCTTTTCTTTCTTTTTTCTATAAGGCTCACTTATCAATAAAAATATAAATCTGTTCGAATTTATAACCTTTTTAGAGCATTTTTTCGTGAGAAGTGCACTGTAAAAATGGATGCTGTTTTTGCAGTATTATACGGCTAATTTTATAATAATAAAATAAAACTGGCTAATTTTACAGCAATAAACAGTAAAATTCCTAATTTTACACTAATAAACTAAGATTATTGCTTTGCAGTAATAAACTGTAAAATTGCTAATTTTACAGTTTATTACTGTGCATTTTACAGTTTTAAACTGGAACCTCCGTTGCCAGTATTATACTGTTGCTTTTACAGTATAATACAGCTAGTTTTAAGGAAATAAACCGTAAAATTGTTGTTTTACAGTAATAAACTAACATTTGCTAGTTTTACAGTTTATTAATGTGCATTTTACCATTTTAAACTGGAAATTCTGCTGCTAGTATTGTTCTGTAAAAACAACGGTTTATATTCTGCAGTGCGAAAATTGCATGACACCTACAAAGATTAGACATTAGTAAACATTTTCCACCAAGTCAAAGAAAAGATTTCATAACTGTGCGAAGAAGAAAGTTACAAAGAATGGCTGCAATGGAACCCATGCTGCAGCGGATAACGCTTTGGTGAGGCATTTTATGTATCATCTGTAACAGTCGAGATTGTCTCCTTAAGAAGCATTTATAATGCCAGGTACCTTTGGGATCGGGCATATTTATGGCGGGAGGGAAAAGTTCTGCAGAAATCTGATTTATCTCACAACTTCCCGTTCTTAATCTGATTTCGTAATTCTCAAAGGCAGCGTTATTCTCTCTACTTGGGACAAGGGGATAGTGAGGGCGATGACAAATTAGAGGGCGATTGTGAATGGTAGAATTTCAGTTGGTTATACATACAATTTTTTCATTATTAATATTTTTTAATTAAAGTCTACTTTCGTAGTACTGATTTTTTTTTATGTAAAACCTTTCGCGTACTCATGCATGCGTCAGGTTTTCTCTGATCTTACCAAACGGGGTGATAGGTAAGACAACAATAAGGGGAAGAATAATCGGAAGCATTTTGAGCCGTATCAAACAACGAAGAACGATGCTAATTTCAAATACATAATTTAGTTGAATATGTCAAAAGGATAGCAAATGCAAATTTTAAATTAAAAATTTTGGAAAGTAATTCCCCACAACCATCGTCCCTTTTTTAAGTGGAATGTGCTAAGCGGGACTTTCACGGATGGATAGTATTTGTACTCAGGAGTAGTCCGAGTTGACAAATTAAGATCAACCCAAAAGAATCCACTTCACGATTTCTCGGTAGGCTCATCAAAATAACCCGATGTTATTATTACTATTAGCTGCTTTGCCCGGTTTTGCACGGTCTACCTTGAGAATAAAAGTTATATCTAGTGAAGTGTCTCTACGAGTCCCTATCAGATTAAAGTCGATATTTTGGCGGTACGCAGTACGAAAAATGAATCAATCGCAAAAAAGTTTTAAATTCCCCTGTTACAGAAAAGGCCTCAAAGCGAAAGCAAGAAAAAAATGGCAACATATATTTATGCAGCTTTTTCTTATCAATAATTTTTATTCACGCTTATGAATTTCTTTTACGCTCGTGTAGACGATGTTTATGTCCAGTTCGAAGTTGATGTTTCCAAACTTAAAAATACTCATATATTTTTTCTCGGTGAAAGTATCAATTCGTAATTTTCAAAACCACAGGATGCAAATCTTCTGAAAATGTATTTTTCCCGATTTTTCCAATGAGACCAAAATTGAGAAGATCCGCTTTTATACCACTTTCGATCCTTACTAAAATTCGGAATGAACACGAATGGTTTCGTTGTGCTTTGGCTTTCCCTCCTACGACCCTTCACCGGTGCCCACTGCCCAGCCCAAGTACCTCCAAGCCTAATTTGATCCAGATCCGACTTAAACTGCGGATTTGTGATTTGTGTGTGTGTGTGCGCGCGCGCACACACACACACACACACACAAGTTAAAATGGAAGCAAAAGACAACATTTTTGGAAAAACAGTAACAAAAAGGAAAATCCCATAAAACAAGGTTTCCGAAACTTTCTTGATTCACGGCACCCTTCAAAGAACTAGAATCTATCCTAGTTCACCTCTAACATATATACCTATGGTTAATTCTCTCGAAATGTGTAATTTAGTATCCCAGGCTAATAGTAGCTGTTAAGTTTGAAAGATTAAGAGTGGCCACAATTACATGTTTGTAACTATTTTAAAAGTATGGCAATGCAACCACTCAACGCGCACATCTAGTTGTTGTTGGATTTATAAATTTGAAGTTAGTGCTGAATAAAAGTCGTACTTTCCTTTGCTTATACATATTTTCTGGTGAACCAGGGGCTCAAAAGTGTTATAAATATACCTAAAAATAAGCTATGAACAACTTCTAAAACGATCAACTAAAAAATAAATTTAAAAGTAGTGGAAAGGTCGTTGAAATTTTCGGTTGCTCTAACAGTAACCTTAGAAACCTTTATTATTCCTTTATTATTTCCTTTATTATTATTATTCATTTATTACCTAAAGAGCAATTTTACAAGCACTAAACAGTGCTAAATAACACTTATTTATGTAAAGGTTTAGTATAAGTACACTAAATTACTATTACCTCATTTCTTCCTGTAGCGCACATTTTGGTATCTCATGATATTAAAGGGCAATTCCACAGAAAGGGGGAACAGATGACCAATTTTTCAAAATATTTTTTTTTTCACAAATTAGGTATAATTTTAAAGCTTATGAGTTGCAGTATAAGAAAATAATACAAATTATTACACGAGTTTAATCCTTTAAGAGATACAAGACTTTAAACAAAGGTATAATGGACACGCTGCCACAACTCATTTTTTGATAATTTATCGAACTTAGTATTTCAAACTATAATTGCAATATTTTTCAAATTATAACTGTTTCAGATGCTTGCCACAACACTGTAGAACAAATGTAGCATAAAAAATGAAACCTGATTTTTTTTTTCCTGTAGAAACCTATTTATAACAGGAACTTTGATGAAATTACGTCTGACACCAAATTACCTAAATGTTTTTGCTGTATAAAACTAGATAGAATATTTTACAACATTACTCGCAAATAAGAACATCAGTTACTGTTGAAAATGTGCAATCCAATCAAAATTCAAAACAATAGTTTTTTGTTTTTTCATGGTGTCGGACGTAAAAAAAAAAAAATTACGTCCAACACCGCATTACCTCCGACACAATTTTTTTTACATTTAATACCTTGTTCTAGATATGGGATTGCTCTAAATTGCCACAGAAGAGGTGAGGGACTGCAGTAATCTCATTTTTTTTGCACTGTAGTCATTAAAAATGTTTTATTAATAGTTGCTCTTTCTTTAAAATATTTCTTCTAAATCAGGAAATAGATTAATCCAATCTACCTCAATACGACAGTTTCAGTGGCAAAAAGGTGATTTAATATGTCAAAAATACAATTATTTACACACACTTATAGAGGCTTTTGTGGAACTGAAAACAGAAATGAAATTTTCTCCTTCACACATAAGTTAAACGAGAGCAAGCTAAGACTTTTGAGCAGTGAAAATATCAAGTCAATGGTGAAAATATTGTAATGATGCAGCTTGATTTTTCTGAAAATGCTGCAATTTTACTGCAAAATGAGATTTAATCCGCACATTGGGCATATGCCTAAGCCATAGTTTTTTCAGCTGAGGCATGGATTTCCAAAGAAATCGCTAAAGTTTTGCCATAATTTTTGATACTTTAGATGACACTAAAATCACTGTACATAAATTAGTAAGTTACCTTTTTGATTATATTTTAAAGCCAATTACCCAAGTATCCAAATAATCATTTTTTCTCAGATGGACCCTGTTCAGAATTTTAACAAATAAATTAATTTGCAACTTTTACTTATTTGAACAGAAGTGCGATATGAATATAAATCTGGGATTTTTTCGCAACGTTCCATGGGAAAGAGGTTGTCGGCGGCGTTTTAGATGGTACAATAAAAAGAACTGTCTTGAGGAATGTAAAAGCAGGAAAGGTGTTCATCAGTACAGCACGAGAGTATGCATATGTGGCTTCGTCATTATTTAAAGAAGTGCATGTACACTACAAATCATCTGAAGAAATTATGCAGGATTCCGCAACTTTGCTCCAATATTTGGAGAAAATCCTTGTAGTTCCAAGTATTCAAAAAGCAATTTCCACCAATGAAATTTGTATTTCAGAAATTTCTTTTTCAAAAACATTTAAGACTTATGTTGTTACAGTGATATATCCGATGAATTTGAAGATGTGGATTTTATTTCAAATCTTAGAGTGAATGACTGGGTTATCGTTCTGTATGGTCAGTCCGCCCCATACCCAGGATGCATTACTCAATTAAATCATGAAGAGAATGAAGTCTCTGTGATGCATAGGGCAGAAGGTCACTTTAAACGGCCAAAGGAAGCAGGATAAAGTTTTGTGGTTGAAAGAAAATATTATTAAAAAAATTTTCTGCCTATCTCAATTGGAAGTCAGGGACAATTTACGTTTAATGAAAATATTTAAAGTGTAATATTGAAAAATATCTCACGTATTGTCCGTTATCATATTATTCAATATTTGAACAAAAATAAAATTAATTTAACTTGGTATTTAAAACTTTTATTTACGTCCGACACCATGTAGTTTTGTACATATTATGTCTGACACCAAGATTTCACGCCCGACACCAATACCAAATTCCATATTTCAAGTCTTAAGAGCAAGAATCTGAGAAACTGTCACGCCTAGCATTATGAGGTGATTCATGACCTCTCAGATTTTCTCCAAAAAATTACCAAATGTTTATTATCTTATTGAAAGACCAAATCCAGAATGTTTTGCTCTAAATTTGAGTTGTTTAGTTTTTATGGACCCCTAAAGGTGACGGTGTGGCATCAAAAATCAAGCACAGAAAAAAATACATTTTTTGTAAAAAAAAATTTTGCATTTCGCCTCAGAGGTTTCAACTGTTCTGTTACGACAAAGCATAGAGAATGACATTGGCAAAAAACATATTTCAATATGTTGTTGGCAGAGGAGGTTATGACCGTTTGAATATCGGTAAAGTATGACATTTTTCATATTTCGGCCTTACGCAACTAAAAGCACATTGAACTTTTCTCGGTTGTTTATACATTATTTTAAAGTGCTTACACTGGTCTTTCAAACGACACTACTTTTGCCGTGCCAACTGAAATGTACAAGCTGTTTTTGGACCTCAAAAACGCTAAAAAACGTCAAAAATGCCTTGTTTTGAGGGCCTTAACTGACCTCACGGCAACAACTTACCACTTATTTAACATTCATTTTGTAAAGTTTCAACCTTCTATATTCCATATACAAAAGGAAAATTGGAGTTCAACAGTTCTTGGTAAGAGTTTTGGCTCACAGCAACTTCCATGTCTTGAAAATTCGCTTAATTTTTGATGCCGCACCTTCACCTTTAGGGATCCATAAAGACTAAACAACTCAACTTTAGAACAAAACATTCTGGATTTGGTCTTTCAATAAGATAATAAACATTTGGTAATTTTTTGGAAAAAATCTGGGAGGTCATGAATCACAGGCGTGACACTCTCTCAGATTCTTGCTCTTAATACTTCTGAAATTGAAAATTTTTTTCTGTGTTATTTATCTTTCATCATTTTTCTTTGGCATTAAAGTAGTTACAATATTACAGATTAAGCCTTTGACCTGAATCTTAGATTTTAGTTTTGCAAGTCTCATTTTTCAGATTCAGCTCATACGTTCGACACCAAAAATTGAAAAAAAAAAATTTTTTTTTAATGTTTTATCAGAAATTCTTTTTATGGTTAATAATTCTACATACATGGGAAGGTATGTAAAAAAATATTTTGGTCAGTTTCAAAATTGTATACCAGCAAAATGTATTGTTTTTTAAAGCAAATTTCGTGCAATTCTTACGTCCGAAACGTGGAATTGCCCTAAACCTTAAATTTCGTGCTTTAACAGAAAATAAATAACAATAATTTAGCTGTAGGTGCCGGTCAAACAGTTTTTTTTTTATACGTAAGTACATAAGCGTCAAGTAGTATCATAAAACTATGAGATTGTAACAATGTTTTATAGTTTCTATGCCTGTTAGTTTATACCTACTTTAGTTTTACTTTCTTTCTTTCTTTTTCTTTTTATTATTTTCATCAGACATAAAAAATCACATGATTTTGTTTTTTTAATTCCTGCAAAGCGTTTCTTTTTTTGCATTCAAATTCTTTTTTGAAAATAACTGTTATCACTTGTTAAAATAATGAAAAACGGATCTTAAGACAAAAAAATGGCTAGCGTTAATCATAAAAAGTTCGTGTAATCGGTCTTTGATGCACGTGAGATTCTTTGTGAAAAAGACCATTCTTTACCAAGAGGTTTTTACCGAACTTTTTTTTCCTTTCGGCTCTTATCAGTTGGAAATCAAAGAAGTGCGCTACTGCAAAAGAAGGCGATGGAAAAAGTGTCTGCTGTTTTGATGGCGGCGTGTGTTGTTTTTCCGAAACTTTGACTTTGCGAAAAAGTGGTGGTTGTGCATCGATTTGTGCAAAAGTAGTTAAGAAGAGGAAGTCAGGGTTGGCACGCGAATGGAAGTTCGCAGCCCATGAGAAAAAGTTTTTCGATCATTGATAACAAATCTTTTCTGGTTGATTTTTTCCGAGTAATTTTTCTCTGATGATTTTTTGCTTTTTATCTTTTTGATTCTTTCTCAAGAGGCTGTACTGTAAAGGATTGGACTATGGTTGTTAGATGTTTTACTCTAAATTGACTTTTAAATTATTTGCAGGGACATTTCACTTTGTGTGTACAATCATAAACTGACTACAAAATGAAGCATAAAGTCATAGATTATGACGGTACCTCTAATATGAGTATAAGTCTTTTTTACGTATGTCCGACAACTTAGAATTACGTCAAATTAGTTTCCTGAGGTTTCCTACTTTATGCTTTGACTAGTGGTCAAAATTGAAAAAAATGTTCTTAACTGCAGTGTGTAACGTTATAGATGTGTACTTGTTGGCAGAGCTTCGTGCTTAAATTGGGAAGAGAATGTGCTCGAATTTGAGCCAAAAAACATTTTGTTAGGTTTTTTTTTTTTTTTTTTTTTGTGAATTCTAATTCAACTTTCTATCATCATATATAATATTGTTCAAAGGTGTTTATTTGCGGGGTAAGGGGTGCGCCATACTTTTAGAGTAAAATTATGAAGATTCAAAAGTCAGATACCAGTTTATAGACTTTTTCACCGCTGTCAGCGAAAAATAACCAAACTCACACTTTTGCTGTTATTCAAAAAGTTACTTTAAAAAAGGGGGGGTTGCGTTTCTGTATCAAATGCGAATGCTTTGATGGCTTCGGCTAGTTAAAAACAATATGAGTAAAGTTTCAACTTCTTAAAATATAATTGATGGATTTTACTTACAACTGTTACACATTTTGCTTTTGAAGAAGGACTCGTCAAAGAACAAACATAAAAATTCTATTTACTTTTTATGCTTTATGAAAAACAGTTTTTTTAATATTTTTCTAAAATTATTGAAACTATTTAACGAGCACACTAGGTGTTTCATTACAAAGAGCCAGCGATTTCTGAATTTATATTTCAGTTAGAATGTGTCTATGATAAACTCCATTTACTGCTTAAAAAATTCTGTTTGAGAATTATTTTCCAATAGAATGAGGTAATAAAATTTAGCATTAAAAAGAAACAGTGAGAAAGCTGTTCCAGTAACTTCGTTTGAATAGTGAATAAAAATTGCGGGGCAAAAATATTTATATGAATGTAAAAATGTTGTAACATTCCAACTTTCAGAGTAATTTTTACATCACAAAATTGCTGAAATCCCCTGAAACCAAAAAACTTGCATAACTATATACATATACTTCTTTAAAAATTAACTTTTCTGGAAAACCTGTTGTCCGTTATAAGACGTATTTTTAGGAGTAAAAATCATTGCTCAAAAAGTGCTACTGAGAAGACATTAATAAAATAGAATAAAGCTACAAAAGTTTAGCATAGATTGAAAAACAAGAAGGGAAAAGATTGAACATGGATCTTCTTCCATAATTTTGCTGTCGTATATGAGAGAAAGTATTTTATTTTTATGACATATGCTCCGTTTTAACCTAGGTAGAATACTTTTCAAGTTTGACGTGCGATTAAAAGTGGATATATTTTTTTTTAGAACTTCGTATCAGATTAGACATTTTTACGTGTTACTCAATCTGAAACAAGTTTTAACATTTAAAAAAGATTCGATTCTACCGAAGATCGTAAATTAAACTTTTACAACTTTTCTTAACAAGACATAAATCATTTTCAAATTTCGTCACGATCAAATCATCTTTGAATTTTGTTTTGAGATGCATAAGGTATGCATGACGATCTTCCCAGTTTAAACTCTTTTTCGGTGTCGGAGTAAACGCGAAGATTTCAAGTAGTTATGTTTTAAATTCTGCAGATTTTTTTTCTGCAGCAAGTCTTAAAAAACAATTTAGACTGCATGTTGTTTTTAACTGCCATGCATTTCTTAAAAAGTAGGGGAATGTGGGGCAAAGTGAAATAATTAAGTTTACTTACCTACTTCAAAAGGAACAAATGGGAATTTTGTTCTAAAAATTGCTGTAAATGAAGAAGGAATAATGATACAACTTTCGTTGAAATATTAGTTTTTATCTTTGGCAGATATTTTGAACTTAAAAAATATGTGGACGATTTTCGCCTCAAAAAATCATGGGGTAAAGGGAAAAACAAAATATTTTTGTAATGAAAATTTTTCAATTCGAAGATTAACAGTAATTTTCATTAAATAAATGCGAAAATATACGAAACAAATAATTATTAACGAAAAATAAAAGAATGATCAAGTAAATTAATAAATTAATTAATTAATGTGTGAAAAAAGGAATGACTCAATAAAATAGAGAATGAATAAGAAAATGAGTTAATGAATGAGTAAATAAGTAACTGATTAAGTAAAAGAATGTAAATAAATCAATAAATGAAGAAATACGGGTGTGATTTAATAAATGAATGAATAAGTATACGAAATGAACTATTTCCCTTTGCCCCACGTGCACTTGACAATTTACACTAAACATTTAAAATAAAAAAATGCCTAATATAAACTAAATAAGGACTGCACTGGATATTAGTATATCGCAATTAATAGTTAAATCGATAATTGCAAAAATTTTATCCTTTTACAATAACAAGAAATATTTTTGAAAAACAACGTAACAATAAAGGTATCAAATTTTGAAAATGGCTTGTATAATTTTTTCCGTTGATCTTTGGAGCTACTTATTTTTTGACAGGAATCAACTATATGTCTAGGAACTTTGTTAAAATATTGCTAGTTAGGTGGCGCTGTAACCTGGGGAAATATTTACCATTTCACTTTGCCCCACATTCCCCTACTAGAAGGAATATTTGTTCACATGCCTCTGTCTTCCGTTTTTTCTTTCTTTTTTTCCTTTTTTTTAATATTAAACTTAATAGCAAAAAATTTAATGTACCAAATTTTCTGCTTTGAATCTTCTTTTTATTTATTTATTTATTTTTTATTTATTTTTGGAGGGGGGGGGGAGCCTTACTGGTTAAAATTAAATTGAATCCAACTCAATCAGCAAAAAAAATCATAACATATGTTTAAGAAATCGTTCTGAGTTCATATTTCTAGTATTTAATAAAAGCTAGTATCATAAAAATATGCTGTGTATTTTTTAAATGAATTTATTTATACTAATCGAATATTTTATAAAAAATAACAATTCGCTTTTAACCCTCATGGGTCCCTCCCATTTCAGTTACACTCAAGACCCTTGGGGTCATAAACGACCCCAATGATTCCTTTAATTAATTTATTATGATTATTGAATGTTACATGCATTATTTAAGTTTACACACTTTTTAATGCTAAAAAAATAAAAATAAAAAGACACAATCAAAGTAAATTTTAGTTTATGCATTAAAAATTAAAATTTTAGAGCAAAACACAATAACTGTAGATTTATTTACAACTGTTACAGACCTGAAAAAACATGATTTTTTGCAAGTGAATTTCAAACACTTATGACATTTTTCGATGCATTTTCTGTCCAGTTCTCTTGGACAAAAGTTGCAAAGTCCTCTTTTTTTGGCATTCTGGGGAAGTGACCCAAGGGTCTTGTGTGCAAAAAATGCAATTCGGGAAAAATAAAATACAATAATAGCATTATTTTGAATAGAAAACTGGAAGAATAAAAGCCACAAAATGCCATTAAAAACAAATGGTTGATTAACAAGTTATATTAAACAGAAATTGCATTGGGGTCACATATGACCCCAAGGAACCCACGAGGGTTAAACTAGTAATGTCTTATTACTTAACAAACTTGCTGTGACTTGTAGGTAAAGACGTCAAATAGGAATGTAACATGTAAAGACTATATCAGTTGTAAAACAGCAACTTTGTATTTAAACAAAAACAAATACGTACATACATACATATGTGTATATACACTGAAGTGACAAAAGTCATGGGATAGCAATATGCAAATTTTCAGATGGCAGTAGCATCACATAGAACAGGTATAAATGCGCAGTGCTTTTACAGAGCTTTCATTTCTGTTCAAGTTATTCATGTGAAGAGGTTTTAACGTGATGATGACCGCACGACGTGAATTAACAGACTTTGAACGCGGAATGTTAGTTGGAGCTAGACGCATGGGTCATGCCATTTCGGAAATCGTTAGAGAATTCAACATTCCCAGATCCACTGTGTCAAGAGTGTGCCGAGAGTATGAAATTTCAGGCATAACATCCCACCATGGACAGCGCAGTGGTCGACCGCCTGCACTTAAAGATCGAGACCGGCGACGTCTGCAAAATCG
>JAXGGA010006435.1:0-69976 GCA_038373865.1 Uloborus plumipes
ATTTTCGGAATTGTTTTCAGATGTTCTTCGTTCTGTTCCGCGTCCACGCCATTAGTTAAGGTTTCTCTCCATCCAGAGCTGGTTTGCTTTTTCCAAGCCCAGGAAATGGTCCAAACACCTAAAGAAACAAAAACATTTCGTCACAATTTCGTCACAAGTAGAAAAGGGGAGGGTAATCGAAAGATTACCGCTAGATATGATAAAAGAAGGTGGAGATAACAATAAGTATCAAGTGCGATCAACGTGTAGTGAAGATAGCAAACAATCAACTGACTTGTGTATTTGCATCGGTAAAGAAACCGAAA
This sequence comes from Uloborus plumipes, assembly GCA_038373865.1. Classification (NCBI taxonomy): domain Eukaryota; kingdom Metazoa; phylum Arthropoda; class Arachnida; order Araneae; family Uloboridae; genus Uloborus; species Uloborus plumipes. The sequence continues at coordinate 306 of JAXGGA010006435.1, forward strand.
TACAATAAGTGTTAAGAGATCGGGGTATTATTCTTTGTCAATGAGAATAACACTGATAAGTTTAAGATATCATATTCATTATAAACGGCTCGAGATATTTCTCAAGTTTTTTCTTAAGGAAAGGTATTGTTTAAGAGGAAAACTTTTTAAGAATATATTTGTGATTATATTGAATTAAAAAATACGAAAGTAAGATGCTTGTAAATATTTAATTTGTGTTGATATAAAGAATTAAAAAAAAGTTTGCTAAAAAGCAACTATTAATGCTAAATGTAATCCAAGTACTTAAACGGGTAAGAAGTACTAGAATGCTTAAAAAAAGTGCATGTTCTACAGCACTTACAAAAACTCAAATATCAAATAAATATGGACCAAAATAGGCTATTAGTAGGAATTGTGCAGGTCAGTAGTCAATTCCTAAGTATTTTTTGTTTTTTGATTCACAAAAATTGAAAGATAGTAACAGTTCATAAACTGATAGTTTCAAAAAAAAAAAAAAAAAGTTAAACCCATTTTGCGCAAAGATCTAAACATTAAAAAGTAGTGCTTGCTTCCCGAATAATAGCTGTGAAGTATGCACATTTTTCAATTAAAAATGGTAAAAAAATCATTTGAAGAAAATCAGAACTTTTCAAATAACTAACCAAAAGTTTTTAGTGGTACGGATAAAAAAATAAAAATAAGAAAAATAATTAAATGAAAAAAAAATTGTTTAGCCAAATTGCTGTGAAATTGAAATAGCAAGTCGAACTTTTTTGACAAACGTGGAAATCATTTGTAACATTCGATAAAGTTTTTTTCGTAACCATTGAATCAAAATACTATTAAAGCATAAAATCCACGGTTTTTAATTGAACGGAGTCTAACTATGTGGCTAAGACTTCATGCATAAACAAAATAAAGATGTTTTGGGATGTTATTAGTTTTATTATGTTTATACTAACTGTATGAGCTCATGAAAATCCACAGACTAAGTTGAATGTTCTCCCTACTCATTCCCATTGCTGGGTGCTCTGCAGCCGACACTTGAATTAAAAAAAGTTAAGCCAATTTTCTCAGATTGATATGAAGCGTGATGAATTCTCAATTTGACTGAATAAATGGTTCACTGGTTAATGATTTCAGGATTATGGATGTCATTGCGGGTAAACAAAAATTTTGTGCTCATCTTCAGTTAGCATCACTTTCAAATTTAAACAATGGAACTAGGAGAACAAACCACTCTCGTTAACGGGCATGCTCCAATGTGTCACTCCTCGTTAACCGCGTGTGGTAAATTCGATTAGAATGGTCAAGAATTCTCCAGAAAGTAATTGCATTAAACAGAAACTACTAAAAATATTAATAAGTATTATTTAGATTTAAGGTAGATTGGGGGAGGAAGACGCCGTAGTTTTTAACTTTATTTATATAAAAGCATTGGCATAAAGCGTATTGGTTTTATTTTTTAAAATCTAATTCATCCACAAAATATGGACTTCTGATAAAAAATAGGTTTTGCTTGAAGAAACAATTTTTTACCTCCGAAAATTAATGACTACAAAACGCTTAAATTTCGGCATCTTCCCCATACCGTTAGGAAAGATGCCGTTAGTGCAATATGACATAAGGCAACAGTAAAGCAAACTTTGTTTTATTAATAACATAAATTATTATAAAATTACTAGATAAAAAGAAAATTTACCTTTAGAGTCAACCACTTTTAAAGTTAGTAGCATTTTAAATCTAGAAATATTGACAATGCTCCAAACATTTACGGTTGGGTGTAGGGGATAAAATGCATAAATTTTAGAAATGTGCGGATAGCGGTGTCTGGAAACTAAAATAAATCAGATTTCAATTTAACAAGGTTGTGGTTAAAGGAGTTTCGGCTAAACGAGGTTCTACGGTACTAAAAAAAATACACAGAGTATGTAAATATGTATATATATTTAACTTTAGAAATAGAAAAAAACGGTAATGAATAAAACGTAAACTAGCTCCCCAGACTTAACTCTAAAGAAAGTAACTAATGGACTGATTTGAATGTGTGATTAAAAGTAAATTTAAAGCATTATATTTTTCACGCTTAAAAAGGAGATGCAAATAATTTAGTGTTTGATGCAAAAGGCTATTGAGATGCAATCTGTTATTTTTTACACAGCTTTGTTTTTCGCAAATAAGTAAAATGTAAATTAGTTTATTTGTCTCGTAAAATAAATGACTTTGATTTAAAATGCTTCCCAATGAAGCATAAGAGTAAGAAACAACTGAATTATAGTACTCATCACATTGAGACAAATTTAATTTCGCTGTCGGGTCACACTAAAATGATCTTGTAAAATAAAATATATATATATTTATGGTGATTGATATTTTAACCCTTATAAACGTATAGTTGAAATAATATCCAATCTACGATAAAAGAATGAAAGAAGAGAAAGCTTGTGTTGCAAAGGTTAGTTTTAGATTCATAGGATTGAAAAATGAATTAAACAAAAAAAATCATCATTGAATAACTTCTTTTTGATAAGGAGATTTTATTTTTATCTGTAACATACAGATACTTGTAAATGTGCTACAAAGCAAGCGGTTCATTGCTCCGTTACTTTTTCTGTGATTTTATATAATAATGTTGTTTATCAAAATTTGAGTTTGGCAACACTCTTTGAGTGTTGCTAGCGTAACGTGTTACATTCTTGTGGTTTAGTTCAACAATTTACTTGATGTTTTTGATACGCCGTGTGTTGTTTTTACGTTAAGGAGTATGTACACTTGAAATCACGAAAATCGACCGAAGTATCAATTTATTTTCTATTGTTTCAAATTATTCTTCAATCTTATGTTTCAAACAATACTAAGATGTTGTCAATATTTGGACTACTTAACGAGCTGCAGGGGGTTTTCTTGGGGGTCTGCCGTTGCTGACAACATGTTTTCCAATCTTTAAACTCAATTTCTAAAGAATCGCCTTTTTGATATATGTTGCTTTCTTCCAAATATGATTACCCAACAGCGAATTCATCTATCATAATTATTTTAATACCATTAGATTCTGCGTAACTGAATAAATGTGGTTTGCCTCAAAAAGAGCTGTTAGTTGAAAAGCAAATGTTTAGTAGATTTTTAAACTTCAAAACTTCAGAGAAATTCTAGATTTTTTCTCCTTTTCTAGTTGAATAAAAAATAATTAAATACTATATATATCTCTAGAATCTTTATTGAATTAAGACCACATGAAGAATAATATTAGAAATGTTTTTTGATAAAAATGTATGTCGATACAAATTAGATTGTTAATTATCGTGTTCCGAAAAATGTGCTAATTAGCTCATTAAATCTTAACTAGTTAATAACTAGCTAGTATTCTTAATTTTCTTTTTATGCCGAAAAGGTTGAAAACTTACACCAGTGACCTACTGTTAATAACCAGGATTTTTAAATTGAAAAATGAAAACCAAATATCCAAATGCGTAGGTATACTTTAAACGCTTGTTACGTTATTTACTTGCTATTTTAGCTTTTGGTCAAAATAAAATGTAGTTTAAAGGAGAATATTGCTGAACTCTGCTGAATAACTTAGAAATAATCAAATCATGATTTAATCTAATAATAAAAATCATCAATCTAAAAGCATTCCAAGACATTTTTCTTTAAAAATAATACTGAGTAATGTCTCAACATTCTCAAAATATAGGAGTGAATTAATGTAAGTTTTGTGCTTCTAGAAGCTTATGAAAGTTGTATATCCTTAACCTCAATGCAGAAATTTCGTTTCCAAAGAATACCTTATCAAAATAATGACTCGGCATTATGGCGACTTTTGTCGCAGAACGAATTGCAAGTTATTCGACTTCTGTGTGACATTCAGTTGCAAGGCTTCTCAAAGTTTGTGAAGCTCTAGAAAATCAATAACAAATTGAAGCTCTAAAAATCTAATGCACTAATCCGGTGTTTCCGGCTGCAAATTAGAAATGAAAAGTCATACATGTTTAGGACTGTGCATTCTTTAGATTTTTGCTCAAGGTTTAGAGGCAAGACGAAAGTTGCATTTTATTATTATCCATTTACCTAAGACAATTGAGTAAAAAATCACAACGAAATCAGATGCAGAGCAAATTAATCTTCTAGGGCAATAAAAATGTACCTTTCTGCTGAAACTGAGGCATATACGCACAACGAAATCAGATGTAGAGCAAATTAATCTTCTAGGGCAATAAAAATGTACCTTTGTGCTGAAGCATACACGCACTTTAAAACGTATATGCTTGTGATTTGGGGCTCTAATGCAAAATTATGTGAGCTTATGAATGTAACGAAATCTGACAAAAGACTTGACTTGAATCGGCAGTTTTTTTTTTTTTTTTTTTTGCCTAATTTCTATGCGTCTGTAACTGGGCATATTTTTACACAGAAAAATAGGTTACAGTACATTCTCGAAAACTCAGCGTATTGAGTCCCGAAAAGTGGACAATTTGTAACAAGTCCCGTTAAAGGTTTTTTTGTCCTGCCAAAAGGGGTAGAGTTTTCTGCATTTGGCTGGGCTTTTGAGTACAGAGTTTTAGATATTAAACTGTATTTGCAACTCCAAATCATGTATGCACTTTCTTACTTATTTTTTGCTGTTATTACTTTCTTTTGAACATTTTGTGCTTTGAAGTTTTCAATTCTTATCAATCATTATTGCACTTTATTTCCTATATTTAAGGACATTAAATTGTCAGGACTCAGTAGGACGGTAATGCATTTTCTAAGAATCAAGATTTCGAAAATTTGGACACATTTTAACCTGCGAACAGAAATATTTTAACGATTAAATTAAAACTATTTTCTTTATACAAAAGGTATACTACTGGAACATAAGACTTTTTAGTTCAGAAACATAATTAGGCTGAGTTTAAAAATATTTTTCTGCAAAATAAAGCAGTATCCCCGTTTTGGACAACTAATTGGATAAAATGGTGGGTACTCATATAAATCATAGCGCATTTAGGGATTAATTAAAAAATTTATGATGATAAAGTATTTGGCGAATCAAAGGGAAGCGAAAAGGACAAAATAGGAATAAAAAACCAATAGAATTGTAATATATCACATGTTGCGCTAATTTCTCGTAAGCTCAAATAAATAAATAAATAAATAAATAAATAAAATAAAATAAATGAAATAAAAATAAAGAAAAAAATAAAAAATAATAAATAAATAAATAAATAAAAATAAAAAATGAATAAATAAATAAATAAGTAAAAATAAATAAATAAATAAAATAAAAAACCTATTTGTTTTGTTTCTACTTTGTAGGTTATAGTAAGGATTGCAGAAAATTACATTTACTTACTGTCAGTAAAATTATTTATCATAGTTTTTTGTTGAAGGTATACTTAAAAAAAATATTTAAAAGCAAAAGTTCCGATGATTAATCTGCCAAATTTGCCGATCATAAATAATCAGCGAAGTTGCCGATTAATCGATACATCCCTGATTCACACGTTCTGCTCTTAAAATTTATATTGCAACGAATTTTCACTTAAATACTTATCATATAGGGTTGGTTCGGGTAAGTGGGCAACCCCCCTCTAATCTGAAATGCTCATATGTTTTTTTTTATATTTTTTTGTATTGATCATATCAAATTTCATCACAGTGATTGCTTTTGCATATATTTGGGATTCATGGAAATTTTTTTTGGGTGATATAATTTATGTCAAAAAAAATTCCAAAAAATTTTTTTTTGCGAGTTCAAGCAACATTTTTCAAAGAAGTGTTTCAATGTTAGTTTTTATTATTTTTTCTATGTTCATCAAGTTTTCTTATAGAGTTTAACCTAAAGTACACATTGCAATAAGAATTTTCGTGCAAAGTATTATAAATAAGTGTTTAAGGGGAGGGGTTCCACTTACCCCGGGATTTCTCTCTATCAGGGTAAGTGGGGTCCCCTCACTATGGGGTGAGTGGCCTCCTCATAATAATGATGATTTCAAAATGAAAAGCAGTTCTTATGAAGCAATTTCTAAGATGAAATTAAAGATAATTATGGAGACCTAGAAGAAATTGATGGTTCAGCTACAAAAACAACAAAAGCTAGTAACTATGTATTTGTGAAACTTGCATCAAAGAAAACCATAAAGTATTATGAAGGCCTAATTTTAAAATATGATACAAATGAAAAAAATACGACAAAATTTGGTAGAAAGAATAGAAATAGCTACACTCTTTACTGGTTTGATGTAGGTGATATTAGAATTATAACTAAGGATGAAATAATAATGTTTCTCCCTCAGAAAACTTCAAATAGACGCTGCCATTAAGTGTTTTCATTTTTTTTTCAACCTATAATTTTTTTCTTTTTTACTAAAATTGATCTTAATCGACTCCATTATGTTTATTCAACATTAATTTATATGTAGAAACAAAAAATACGCCTAACGGCTTTTAATGAATTTCACAGACACAGTTGTGTTGTATTCCGTTCATAATTTTCTGTAATACACATTTAAATATAAGTAGATATCTCATTAATGTATACATTTACAGAAAAATATTCCCTACTAAAATTTTACATACTTTATTAGGTAGGACCCGCAAATCCCTTTTTCAGAAATGCTCACTAAAAATATAAATGAATGGAGGGTGGCCCACTTGCCCCTTCTTAGGGGGTAAGTGGGTTCCCCTCGCCATTTTCTAAAAAATAAGATAGTTAAAAATATTCAAAGCATTTTTTAGGAAATAATGTTAAACTTGTGCTTATTAATAATGCCCAAGATAAAATAAGTCAAAAAATTAAGCTGTTTCGCTTTAAAACTTTTGTATAAGACTTTGAAAAGTCTTGTACGTTGAAAGGAAGCATAATGAATAATATTTCAGTAATATATCACGAAGTTTAAAATGGGAGCGATCCTGATTCGGATTACAATCGATATCAATAGGGTGAGTTCTGGTAAGTGCGTCCACGGGGTAAGTGCGTCCACTGGGAATTATATGAACACTGTCTTGAAATGACTTCTGCAACACATCGACTATGTTAGATAACTGTCTAATGATAATTTCAATAATTAGAATTCAGGTCTGGATTCAATAGACGAAACACAATCAGGGATAACTTAAATATCTTCAAAAAAACTCTTAAGTAAAGATTGAGAAGGTTTTGTTTCAATTTCTCTTGTAGTCATACCGAGCAAATGAAGTCAAGAAATGCAAGTTGTTTCTTTCAAGTAATAGCTACTAATAACATACATGGGGTATTTTGATCAAATACTCTAACTAAAATTTGTTTATATGACGGTACGCACTTTCCCTTTCTTTAAAGTAAGGTGGGGGTAAGTGCGTACCATTATGAGGGGGCAAGTGCGTACCACTATCATGAGGCATATGCGTACTATTATGTGGAGCAAGTGCATACCATTATGATGAGGCAAGTGTGTACCATTACGTGGAAAATCCGATCTCGTAATTCACCTTTAATTTTGCTTTATCTCTTTTATAAACCGATTATAAATCGGACGTCATTTCCATCAAGTATTTATATTAACATTGAATGTGGCATAAGATTTCAATTTTATTCATTACCTCTGAAATATATTGGCTTTTAGATATCATTTAGTACATTTTTCGGTGAAAATAGCGATCATGAGCTATACTTAATTTAAACCAGAATGACAAATGAAGCAATGAAATTAAGTGAAACACTAAATAAGGAACCAACTGATTCAAAAAACGAAGGTGGAGTAATGAATAAATTATATTTAAGAAAATTAAAGAACACCTTGTGAAAAACTATTTGAATGTACAAGAAAAAAAAAGTACAAGTATCACATCATGATCAATTATTCTCTTTTTTTTTCTCTTTATTTTGTGTTTTTTCTTACTGCTACTGATTCTAATAAGAAAAATATTTTAAAACCGTATTTATTCAAAAAAAGAAAAAAAAACGAATTGTTCACTGAGGTCACCTAACGATCTACCACACAAATAGAATTAAAGAAAATCACAGGGGTACGCACTTACAACAAAGCTATTGGACGCACATATCTCATCTTACATTTAAGAAGGGGTAAGTGCGAACCCTGGCTTAAACACAGACTGATTAATGTATTTAACCAAAATAAACTATGTAGACTATGAGTGATTATTACTAAATAAAAACAACTTACATTTGCTCACTTGGTCTTATTAAAAGGACAGAGGAAGAATCACAGACACAACTCTCTCAATCTTCAAATCAAAGTTGTTCGCAAGACACGTGGAATATCACTGATTGCGTTTCATCCATGCAAGCAAGTCCTGATCTCTAGTATTAGGAATTATCCCAAGGCAACTACCTAACATATTTAATGTGTGCCAGAAGTTTTTTACTGCTCATATTCTCATAATTTAAGGTGGACGCACTTACCCCGCTAGGTAGGGAAAGTGCGTACCTTAGAATAGGTGTCATAAACCAGGTCACAAAACCTATGCTTATGGTTTATTTGACATATTATATGCTTGAAAATCTTAGCAAATGATCTGGAAAGAAAACTAAAAAAAAATTGTGAGTGTACAAGATTTTTCAACAGAGCAGCATCCCTGAGAACATGAACTTTGCAAAAAAGGGTACGCACTTACCAGAACTCACCCTATTTCAACCGTCAGTGACATATTATTCTAAAAGAGCTCCTCTTTAAACAGGTCTTACGGAAGTCATTGAGAAATATATTACACTTTAGCTTAAGCTTAGGGGAATCAATGCTTTTATATTTGAAATCGTATGCTTTAAGCTAGCTTCTTAAAGTGCAATACAGTAAAAGTTGCAAATCGGTTATAAAAATTGAAAACATTTAAAAATTCATCCAAAAAATGTCAGGCAGGTCAACTGGTTCATTCAATTTTGGTCATAGGCAATACAGAAGGATACGCTGCACCAATAACGACAGCGCTAATCAATTAGAAGCTAAATGCCCTCATTTGAGCCACCGACCCCGTTTTAGATAACTCTTCCTTACTTAAAGTTGTTTTTGTTGATGCCAAATTTCTTCACATCGTGCAACGACTATAATTAATATTACATTCTAAAAATATAAGTAGCAGAGTGATTCCATACTAGCTCACCGAACGGGGGTCGCACGACCAACTCGGATTTTCTTTAAATTTGGCACATTATATAAAGGCATGGAAAAGTCCAAATTTTTAGGTTCCTGCTCCACTTATTTTCTGAGATACATGCCCTCAAAGTTTGTCCACTTCGTCAAAATACTAAAAAAGTGATGTAATTTAATCATTTTTTATAAAAAATTGTACTCATGAAATATAAAAGTGTTAGACATCTATGGAAACTAGTTACTCCAGGCATTCAGAAAAAAAATACTAGAACGTTCATAATAAAAATTGCTAAGGTACAGGGCTCTTTGAAGTTGTCACCACAAAAATTTGATTTTGACGATTTTGCTAAAATTGAGGAATTTATTTCAAAAAAAAGGAAGACATAACTAAAGGTTTACTCACTTTCTGGTAGTGTACAGATGTTTACTGTAAATGGTTACACAATGCATAACTTGAGTTTCTCACTCCTTCTTGGAAATATTTAAGCTTAAAGATAAGCCGTAAGGCAAAAATATGCGATTTTGGCCATCTTGGCAGCCATTTTTCTCATAAAGGGGGAGCAGTAGAAACTTTAATTTTTTTTAAACAAGCTACTGATATCTTAGCTATTCACAGGAAAAGAGTTTACTTTTGGTTATTTCTTGCATTAAGAGCTATCCAGCTTACAGTATATGCATGTTTTTCGCGATGACCATAAGCTTTTTTTCCCCCTCTCATGAGTTAAAATTAATTAAACCAAAAATAATGATATATTTATTAACAGCTGTATTATCTACCCAATATGTCATGAAATTTAATTTATTAAATCATTGGAACAATTAATTAGATATTTGATGAAAACAAGAATAATTTCTCCGATGCCTGAGCATTATGCATTCATAACTATAAAGTACTAAATAATTTCTTGAGAAATCAATTAAAATAAATTAGATCTAAATATTTATTTCATAAGCAATATCTTGTGATTGGGATATTCCTGTTTTTAATAGCAGAATTTCTTGAATATCACATGAATATCAGGAAAATAAATAAGGCCTTTTCGTTTGATGTGGCATATTTTATGACAAATTTCATTTGATGAGCTACTAACTGAGCATGGTGACAAAGAGTTATTAATTTCAGCATCAAATTCCATTTTACCTTATTAACAGTGAAATATTAGCAAAATAATTAAATAAATAATTTAATATAAAGCAATGCTTGAAGAATTAAAATTAGTACAACTAATTTATTCCCATACTGATCTTTACAAAACTGACATGTGCTGTGCACCGATAAGAACTGACAAGAATAAGTTTACTCACTAAAATACTAGTTCACAGATACCATGCAGCATACATTCTATTTTCTACGAACTAATACAGCAACAAAGAACAAGGGTATCCTCTTGTTTAGAGCCAATCAGGATCAATCAGGGTATCCCAATCACAAGATTGGCTATTGCTTATAAGATAAATATTCAGAGCTCCTTTATTTTAATTGACTTTTCAAGAAATTATTTAGTACTTTATAATTATGAATGCATAATGCTCAGGCATCGGAGAAATACCATTTCTTGTTTTCATCAATTATCTAATTTATTGTTCAATGATTTAATAAATTAAACTTCATGACACATTGGGTAGATAATACAGCTATTAATAAATATATCATTATTTTTTTGGTTTAATTATTTTTAAGTCCATGAGAGGGGAACAAAAGCTTATGGTCGTCGCGAAAAACATGCATATTCTGTCACCTGGATATCTCTTAATGCAAGAAATAACCAAAAGTAAACTCTTTTAGTGTGAATAGTTAACATATCAGTGGCTTGTTTAAAAAAAAATTAAAGTTTCCACTGCTCCCCCTTTATGAGAAAAATGGCTGCCAAGATGGCCAAAAACGCATGTTTTTGCCTTATGACTTATCTTTAAGCTTAAATATTTCCAAGAAGGAGTGAGAAACTCAAGTTATGCATTGTGTAACCATTTAAAGTAAACATCTGTACGCTACTAGAAAGTGAGTAAACCTTTAGTTATGTCTTCCTTTTTTTGAAATAAACTCCTCATTTTAGCAAAATCGGCGAAATCAAGTTTTTGTAGTGACAACTTCAAAGAGCCCTGTACCTTATCAATTTTCATTATGAACGTTTTAGTATTTTTTTTCTGAATGCCTGGAGTAACTAGTTTCCATAGATGTCTAACACTTTTATATATTATGAGTACAGTTTTTTATAAAAAATGGTTAAATAACATCACTGTTTTAGTATTTTGACAGGGCGGACAAACTTTGAGGGCATGTATCTCAGAAAATAAGTGGAGCAGGAACCTAAAAATTTGGACTTTTCCATGCCTCTATATAATCAACCTGTGTGCCAAATTTAAAAAAAATCCGAGTTGGTCGTGCGACCAACTTTTCTTTTTTCGGGTGAGTTGGTATGGAATCACTCAGCACATTTAACATTTCAACAGAGAAATCAATGCTCTTTGCAAGTATAGATATTAAAGTCTGCTTCAAATTTTATGATAGAGTTTAACTACTTTTTAAAGCAAATATTCTTTACCCTTTAAATTTAAAATTTTAGAAAACACATATTTCTTCAACGCACAACTTTAAAGTAATTAATCAGCACTCACAAACTCTTAAATACTTAGGGGAGAGGTACGTACAGTCATTTCCAGATTTGCTACTTAAGCCCTTTTTCGAAAGCGGATTTGAGGGAGACTAAGATTGTGTATCACACTTCTGTTTTCCATTACGATCGCAGAGTCTCTCTTTTTCTTTTTTTCAATTTCTTCGTTTCCTACAATGCTCGATGCAGAGTCAGGGTTTGAGAAGAAGAGAAAAGTGGTGGAAGTAAAATGGAGCGGAAGGTAACGGCATAACGGAACGTAGGTATTGCAAGGTTGAAATCAGAATCCGTGTTATGATTTTAAAGTTTTCATTTTTCTTATTGTGCGCAAACTTTATTTATTCTTAACTGTTGGTCGTGGATGCAGCGTATGTTCTTTCTGAAATCAACATAGATTTTTGTTTTTCAGTATTTCGTACAATTTCTATCTTCAGAATTTAATGCGGAAAGCTATTTCAGAGGTGAGGGTGAAATCATGCTGCTTTAATGATATTCGTTAAGCATAGACAGTTTTTTTTTTAAATTATTGTTACAAATTTAGTGATTATTTAAGTTTCAATAAGGCTAATTATTAATTAAATTCATTTGTGGTCATTCTCTATGTTCAATCATTATGGATCGAAGCAATAAGTTATGGAAAGGAATAAGTTCAACATGCTAATAAATAGAGTTTTTAAGTTATATTTTAGGATTTTATTTAAGTACATATTTTAGGATTTTTTTTTCTAGCTATTTAGAGGTAAGTATTTTAATGTATATATATATTCTGAAAAAGGGAAGTTTTAACGTAACTGTTTAGCATGAAATCGTTTCATTTAGATATATTTTTTAAATAGGTAACCTGTTACTAATCGACTAACATCATACAGTTTTATTAGAACATCTACAATTTTTTATCACATTACTTTTTTTTAAATCAAAAACAAAATGCGTGTAAGATTTTGGGGCTTCCCCCTCTCCTCGTCCTTTGTCATATATATATATATATATATATATATATATATATATATATATATATATATATATATATATATATATACACACTAGGGTGGGCCGAAAAAACACTTTTTTTTTATTTCGAATTTGTAATAGCGCGGAAAAGTTGCGAATTATGAAGACAAAAAGAAGGAAAAAAAAATTATCGAAATCGGTTGATATCTTCCGATCGCGCATAAGCCCTAAAGTTTGACAAAAAATGAAAAAACTTCATTTTCGCGATTTTTTTTAAAATTTTTGAATTTGATGTTTTCGTAATGTAATAGTGCGGAAAAGTAGCTAATTGTAAGGACAAAAAGAAGGAAAAAAAAATTATCGAAATTCATTGATATCTTCCGATCGCGCATAAGGCCTAAAATTTGACAAAATATGAAAAAAACTTCATTTTTGCGATTTTTTTTTGAAAAAATTTCGAATGAAATGTTTCCATAATTTTTTCGCGCGGAAAAGTTTATAATTATGAAGACAAAAAGAGGGATAAAAAGGAGGAAAAAAAATTATCGAAATCGATTAATATCTTCCGGTCGTGCCTAGGGCCTAAACTTTGACAAAATATGAAAAAACATCATTTTGGCGATTTTGTGTTTAATTTTTTGAATTAGATGTTTTCGTAATGCAATACTTGTAACGTTTGCTAATATAGCCTTAAAACATTGTGTTTTGATTTTGTTTTGGTCAGTTAATATCTTCCGGTTGCGCATTAACCCCAAAATTACCCAAAATAAAAATTAAAAGTTACATTTTTACGCGTTTTTGGTTTTTGATGAATAATTTTTTGTGAAACAACCGTAGTATTTTTTGAGACAGACTGACAATAATATAGAACAACAAACTACCACAGGTTTAGTCGATATTATTCAGTTGCGAAAAGCCTTAGAAACTCTCATGCGTAGACGTCCGGCAGCAATCCAGGCAACGTTGCTCGCCGGGCAACGGCTCTCTTCCACTCCATCGCCGCCTTCCTAGGACTACGTCAGCTGTCTACCTATATTGTTTTTTCAGTCTACGTTTCTATGTAGTAATCGCAATGTACTATTATTTAGTTCAATCTAGCTGTTTTCATTTTGAAATTCTTACAGTCTTCTGTAATGATGTAGTTTTCTGCTCTGTGTGAACTCGGTGATTTAACGAAAAAGTTATACAATGGACGAGCCTCTACAAGACGAATACTCTAATAACAAGACAAATATTTGGCTGCCCCACTTTTGGTACTCCAAAAGAACTGCCATCAAACAAGCCGTCCACTGGCAAGGACATCATTATGTGCCGTACTCAAGGAAGGTTAAATTTGGCACTAGAAATTAATAATGGTGTCTTCGCCAGTAGGCAGTTAGGTTGATGGCAGTTCTTTGGAGTGCCAAAAGTGGCGCAGCCAAATATTTGTCTTGTTATTACATAACTTTTTGTTAAATCACAGAGTCCACACACAGCAGGAAACTACATCATTACAGAAGACTACAAGATTTTCAAAATCAAAACAGCTAGAATTGAACTAAATAATAGTACACTGCGATTACTACATAGAAGCGCAGACTGAAAAAACAATATAGGCAGACAACTGACATGGTCCTAGGAAGGCGGCGATGGAGTGGAAAAGAGCCGTAGCCAGGCGAGCGACGTTGCCTGGATTGCTGCCCGACGTCTGCGCATGAGAGTTTCTAAGGCTTTTCGCAACTGGATAACATCGACTGAACCTGTGATAGTTTATTTTTCTATATTATTGTCAGTCTGTCTCAAAAAATACTACGGTTGTTTCACAAAAAATTATTCATCAAAAACCAAAAACGCGTAAAAATGTAACTTTTATTTATTATTTTGGGTAATTTTGGGGTTAATTCGCAACCGGAAGATATTAACTGACCAAAACAAAATCAAAGCACAATGGTTTAAGGCTATATTAGTAAACGTTACAAACTATTGCATTACGAAAACATCTAATTCAAAAAATGAAACAAAAAATCGCAAAAATTATGTTTTTTTCATATTTTGTCAAAGTTTAGGCCCTAGGCACGACTGGAAGATATTATTCGATTTCGATAATTTTTTTTTCTCCTTTTTATCCCTATTTTTGTCTTCATAATTATAAACTTTTCCGCGCGAAAAAATTATGAAAACATTTCATTCAAAATTTTTTTACAAAAAATCGCAAAAATGAAGTTTTTTTCATATTTTGTCAAATTTTAGGCCTTATGCGCGATCGGAAGATATCAATGGATTTCGAAAAATTTTTTTTCCTTCTTTCTGTCCTTACAATTAGCTATTTTTCCGCACTATTACATTTCGAAAACATCAAATTCAAAAATTTAAAAAAAAAATCGCGAAAATGAAGTTTTTTCATTTTTTGTCAAACTTTAGGGCTTATGCGCGATCGGAAGATATCAACCGATTTCGATAATTTTTTTTTCCTTCTTTTTGTCTTCATAATTCGCAACTTTTCCGCGCTATTACAAATTCGAAATAAAAAAAAGTGTTTTTTCGGCCCACCCTAATACACACTGGTTATCATACATTAAGGAAAAATCACAAAAATCACGATAACTCCCTGAAAAATAATCCAAATCATACACAATTTGGATATGTTGCTAAGTAAGAGTTTCTGAGTAAAACTATGCTATGCAAATTAGTGGCGCTGCAATCGGAGTACGCCATCTTCGAGGAGCTTAAAAAACCACGTTTGAGAGCAAGCCTAAAAATCTCGCCGTGATACTACCAAAAGAAATCTGAGACAGCTAACTCGTAGCTATGACTTCTAGGCATCATTTGCCAGCAGAACTAAGATGCAGAGCCATTGGGAGACTAGAGGCAGGACAAAGTCAAACAGAAGTGGCCAGTAGGCTAAATGTGAGTCCTTCTGTGGTTCATAGACTTAGGAGCCAATTTTTAAAAACAGGTTCGGCATCCAGGAGGTTCAGTCAAGGACGGCCAATAAAGCTCCCTGCTAAAAATGACACGTAGAGATCAATAAAAAAAATTGTACGTGGAAATGGCCAACGGATATCAACAGAGCTAAATCAGTAGAGGTCTACTGATATCAGTTGAACAAGATGCTATGGATATCTATTGATATTCATAGATTCTACGGTTTTGTTCTACTGATATCACTAGACCTCTACTGATTTAGCTCTATTGATATCCGCTGGCCATTTTCCGTACATTTTTTTTAAATTCTATGATGCTATGGACCTTTATTGATATCTATAGATCCTACGGTTTTGTTCTATTGATATCACTGAAAGATGCTTAGATCTTGTTTGGTTCGTTACTGATATCAATAGGTCTCTACTGATTTATGAGTATTGATATCCGTAATCCATTTCCCCCATACAAATTCTTTCTATTGATCTCTATGGGTCATTTTTACTAGGGATAGAACTACTCAAACAAGGTGGTGTGTCATTGTACAAGTGGTGTGCAAAATATCCAGCAGAACAAAAGTGATATATGCTGAAGTAAATGCACCCACAGCTCGATCATAGCATCCTTAGATTGCAGTTTCACCCTTGTTGGGGACTCCACAGTTAGGAATAGCCAATGATCGAGCCGTGGGCAAAAATCTTCTTAATGTAGCTAAGATAGCCAACAAACTGGTAGATAAAGTAAATTTATCTGTTTATACGTAATAGCATTAATTAGCCACAGCATAAAGATTTTGTACATATCAGGGCATAACACTACATTAAAGTCTCAAATTTTAATGGATATGCATCGAGACTCATTATGCATCACATGGAAATGTATGGAAAAGACCCTCAAAGTAATGATTCTTAGATTAAAGACAAACTTATTTATGGAACTTCAAAGGCTCCATTTTTCACAATGCGCACAATGTACAATTTACACATGAAGAGGCCAATTTTTTTTGTATCCAGTTTAAAGAATAAAAATGTGTTTTTCTTTAGTTATCTTTTTAAAAAAATCTCTTTGAAATGAATTGTTGAACCATGTGTCTGTGATGATTTGAAAGAAAACTATTGATTTTTTTCAAACATAAAGGAAAAAAAAATGACTAGCATAATCTATGAATCTGTTATATCAGATTTTAAAAAGTCAGAAATTTAATCAGTTAAAATTTCAGTCGAAGTTTATTATTTTAAGATTATAGTTATCTTTATTTACAAATTTTAAAATCATCTGCTTTTTTTTAATTTTTATTATTAATAACTTTCCTAGCTCACAAATTTTACCGAGACTTACTACTTAAGTTTAACCTTAATGATTTCATTTATACAGATATCAATTGGAATTAGTATAACCTATCGGATTTCTATTGATGTCAATTAAAGCTTTAAGTGATATCCATTGGGATCAGTATCCTACTGACCAGATTTCTATCGATATCTATAAAACTTCTATTGATATTCATTGAAATGCTTTCCTACTGACCAAATTTCTATTGATGTCTATAGGGCTTCTATGGATATCCATTGAGGTTATGATCAATAGGCTACAGGTATCATTAGCTTCTATCGATACCAATAGAGACATCTATAGAAATCAATTCATATCAATAGAACTATACCGATATCAATAGATTTTTCTATTGATCTCTACGTGTCATTTTTAGCAGGGCTACGACGGGCGCTGATGACCGATATTTGAGGTTATGTGCACGCAGGAGTAGATCTGCTACTCCGACTCGTCTCAGATCCTCCCCGGCTGCAGCCACCGGAAGGTTGGTGTCAACTTCTACAGTGCGTAGAAGGCTTCACGAAGGTGGTCTGTTTGCGAGACGACCAGTTATTTGTGTGCCGTTGTCATCACGCCATAGGAGGGACCATTTGCAGTGGGCACGACAACATGTTCATTGGACGCATGACCAATGGAGGGTTGTACTCTTTACGGACGAGTCTAGATTTAGTCTAGAAATTGATAGTAGGCGTCATTTGATATGGAGGGAACCTGGAACCCGTTATCATCTGTCAAACATTCGCGAAAGAGATGCATACGGAAGAGGCAGTGTCTGTGTTTGGGGTGGCATCTCTTTGGGTGGACGCACAGACCTCCATGTATTTCCCAGGAGAACCGTAAATGCTCAAATTTATAGGGATGACATCCTTGATACTTATGTTCGCCCATACGCTGAGGCAATAGGTGATGCATTCCTGCTACAGGACGATAACGCAAGATCGCACCGAGCTCGCATCATAGACAGTTATCTGGAACACGCTAAAATTCTGCGCATTGAGTGGCCAGCTTGTTCCCCGGACCTGAATCCTATCGAGCACGTTTGGGACGCTTTAGGGAGACGTATTGCTGCCCTCAACCCACCCCCTCAAGCCCTTGCCACGCTTGCTACTGCTTCGGAAGATCAGCGGCTTTTGCTTTCTGTAGAATTGATAGACCGAATAATTGACAGCATCACGCATCGCTGCTCGTACTGTATTGCTGTTAGAGGGGATCATATACTATATTGAAGGTACTTCCCCAATATCAAACGGCCACCTCAAATTTGTTCATTTCGTAAGTGCATTATTTTTTATAATACCATAATTGTCTGGTAATTTCTTTTTATGTTATTTTATACCTTACTATGTGTTGTACAATGTGGCCAAGTTTCATAAAAATCTGTAAGTAACTTTTTTAGTAATTGTCATTGTGATTTTTCCTTAATTTTTGATAACCAGTATATATATATATATATATATATATATATATATATATATATATATATATATATATATATATATATAAGAGTCATCATCGGAATATTATTTCATTCTTGAAAAAAAATTCAATAAAATAGTATAGCTTTCTTGGGTTTATTTTTAAAGTCATAATTGTATTGAGATTTTTTATCTTAAGATGCAATTTGCCATTAGTACCTTGTCTATCTTTTTCGTGGTTTTTTTCTCGTCAAAACTGATAAGTGGCAGCTTTGAATGCAAATACATGAAAAAATTTCAGTGAGAGAGATAAAAACTCCGGAAGGGAAGGAGGCACTCAAACCTCTGATAGCTGAACAGAGAAGATAGCTTATGGATATAAAGTAAAAGAGATAAGTTTTGTGTGCGTGTGGTGAAGCAAAATTGACTTCGAGATATAATTCTGCTTTAAACGAAATTCGACTTTATGAAAGTATGATACTTTTCGGCTGCTCCCAATTGCTTCTGTTTTTAAGTTCCAAAAAAATTCGGATTAAAATGCTAGTCAGCGTCATGAGTAAAACCAGTATGTATTTGAACATAGAGATTCAGTCTGATATTTTTAAAGTACATTAAAAACACCACCAACATGGTTAAAGAGTTAAAGAGATAGCAGAGATTACAGCTGGAGAGACTGCAGTTTTAGTCTTATTAGAACATATCAGCCTGGATTTGGCAGTAACCAAGCTAGAGGCAGAAAACATCTTATAGAATCTATGAGGGCCAAAACAACTGTTAGCTAAAGTAAAATTATCAAATCAGCGAGAGACCGCAGCAATGACATAGTTCAACTCGTAAATTGAAGGCAAAGCAAGGGTATTAAGCATTAAGTTACTGCACCTATGGTGGCAGAACTACATTTAATACACCGCCAGATCGGTCATACTATCCAGAGACTAGTTTCGTTCTTATTAGAACTCATCTTTACTTAATCCAGACTGATGTGTTCTAATAAGAACTAAACTGCAGTCTGTGGATGGTATAACTGAGCTGATGGTGTATTATTACATGTAATTCTGAATTAGCCCTCCCTCAGGGGCTGTAATTTACTGCTTAATTTCAAAAGTGATTTGCACTTTCTTTTCAGCTGGACGAGTGGCTAGTATTTCGAAAATGTGATCTATCATCCATACCACACAATTTCTTTTTTTTATATTTCCATGATAAATGGATGTTTCGTTAAAAGTGATTGTTAGGGGATGTCTATAAATGCTGTCACACTTTTTTCTAAATTTTTCATTTTTCCCAGGGACGTCATTTTGAAATTTTCCAGGGGGGAGGGCAAAGGGTGCATACACAATGTAAAATTTACCAAAAAGTGGCAAAAACCACGCCCACTTATATGCCAATACATTGATTTCCCAAAGTCAGGGGGGTATTTAACCCCCTGCTCCCTCTGAATAACGGGCCTGATTTTACCCCCCTTTTGTCTCAAACTGTCACACCTCACCTCACCCCCTCCCTTTCCGTTTTCACATGTCACGTCCGCTTTCAGACGCATATTGTAATACAAAAATTACTGTCACACTTCTTGTTACTCCCTACCCTCTACCCTCCATATACCCCCGTTCCCCTCAAAGCGTAATATCATTTGTAGACAGCCCCTTATAACGCTACACCTTTTAAAACTACGTATTATAATAGATGCTGTTGTTGTATCGTATTCGTTAGTGTAGTTTTACTTTTTGGCATAGAGATGAAACCAAAGTGAGGTCCTTCGAAATGAAGCTGCGCTTTAGGGCCTGCTTTTCATTAAATCGATTTCGGTCATAAACTAGATGCTGTTTTCAAAAACTACATTGCTAAATGGAAACTATCCTCCTCAATGTGATTTCTGATTTTGTAATTTCAACGAAGCACAGGAGGCTCACATAAAATCGTGACGTGCTCACGTAAGCCGTATTTATTGCGTCGTCAAACTAGATATCGTAAAACTGTGACGCAGTTAGGCTACATTATGAGATGCATAATGTACGGGATTTTTCAATATTCACTACTGGCAAATAGTTAAAACAAATAGAGCATGGGATTTAGTCCTGAAAATAAGCACAAACATCCTCCTATCCGGGTCAAAAAAGGGCTTCTTGGATGCTAAGAAATAGGACCTGACCTTTCAATACACTTGTTGAGGAATCGAGTATGCAATGCTTCCTCAGTGTTTAGTATTTTGAAAATAAAATAAAACTGGTGTTTATAAAACTTGATGTGAGATAATTACAGATTTCCTCAAAATTAACTGATCTGACTTAACTCATATCGTTAACTCGATTAGATTTTTGAAAAGCTGGAGTTTTTTCACTGACCACCCTGTATATCGTTCTCATCCCCTTTTATTTTTTAACGTGGTTAAGAAGCTATTCTTAAAATCAGAAAACATAATACAACCATGACAAACTGTAAAAATACTTACATATAAGCTTCTATAGTTTCTGAATTTATGTACATATCAGATAAGGCCTCTTGAAGTGTACGAAGCTCCATGCCAATCATGTAGTCCTAGAAGGAAAAAATTTCATTTTTGTACTCTACGTTCATTGAGTAAAAGCATTCAAAGAAGAAACAGAAATTTTAAGCAAAGGAACTACTAGATCCATTAATGTATTGAATTTCAAATAAAAAATTTCATCAATATTCATTTTGTCCCAGAGTTTCAGTGTAGGTCATGAAAACTAAACACAATTATTTTTCGCTTTAAAATGCGGGTGGACGCGCTTAATCAAATACGTAGACCAATAAAGGTATCCACTTTTCTGTTTTGCAAAAAGAAAATACTAGATTGTCACTTCATCATCATCAAAAAACCTAAATGATGATAAAGCGTTATCAACTAGCAGTCTATGTTTTCAGGAAACAGAGCACACACAGAAGAGCATTCCAAGACCACTTGATTTAACTTCACAGTAAGTTTTGTTTCTGCATGGCTCAATAATTTTCAGTACGTAAGAGTGGGGTAACTGTGTAGGGGGAAACGTGGTTCGTTAGATCACGGAGCACGTTCGATAGGTCTCAATGATTTTAATGCAACTGATGTTTTGTATTTTAATTTATGACCAGCAAATAGCACCTACGGTCCTACAAATCCTATAATGCAATTGCATGGTAGTTATATTGAATAAGTTTTATTCCAAAAAATGTTTTCTTAGTAGTACTGAGTAATTATCAAAAATCTGAAACTTTATTTCCTTTAACGATTTTCACCAAGATCGCAGAAAATAAATTCAACTCCTTTTTAAAAGCAAGTATTTTTAGTTCATAATTATTTACTTTTTGATTTCTTGTCATCTATATATATAAAAGAAAGTCGTGTTAGTTACACTACTTATAACTCAAGAACGGCTGTACCGATATAGCTAAAAATTGGTGGGTAGGTAGCTTAGAGCCAGGAGACGGACATAGGCTATAATTTATGTGTGTCAGTTACATAAATAGAAAAACTGTCTTATTGACTAAGCCTTTTTACTAAGCCTTTTTTGACACCTCCATGGCTGAGCGACATAAAGCACACATTCTGGCAGGTTCCGGAACGCAGTAAACAGGTTGTAAGTTAGCGGTGCGTTGAGTGTTATTTGACTTTTTCGTGAAATAAATTAGAAACAAACGCGTTACTTCCCTTGAAATTTATATGTGATAAGCTGTCAGAAACGATTGCTCATTCCTAGGATCCCGATGATCCCAACCGATATGCCGTTTGAATTTAAAAGACTTCAATTTCCGATCCGTCTTGCATTTGTCATGACCTTTAACAAATCACAAGGCCAATCCTTAAAAGTTTGTGGTTTGAATCTAGAATATCACTGTTTTTCCCATGGTCAATTATATGTGGCATGTTTACGGGTCGGAAGACCATCTGCGTTGTTTCTTTTTGCGCCTGATAATAAAACAAAAAATGTTGTGTATCAGAAGGTACTTTAGTGAAGAGCAACCTATGTACTAAAATACAGAAACAATAATGAATAATTAATGTAAGTACTTATTATTTTTTTTGTTTTTCTAATAATAAAAAACTTAATAAATTCAAAAATTTTCTTATTTATTGCCTTTAAGGCGGAACAGAGTTCGCCGGGTCAGCTAGTAAAGAAATAAAAATGACATTTCTTCTGACTAAGAACATAGGGTACGTTGGTCAGCCTTTTGCAGGGCACGTTTCAGCTGAGAAACTTGCCGCAAATAGTTCGAAAACTTATTTTTTCTTTTAAATATCAGTATTTATAACATTATTATAATTCATTTCTGCCTTATCAACCGATTAGAGACGGTTAATTACTGCTTATTATTATAATTGTTTGTAAAGTAAACATCCATTTCATATTACACATGTTTGAAATAATACTTAAAAAAAGCTTTAAAAAAAAGAAAAGATACATTTCATAATTATTTACCAAACGCTACACTAATTTAATTTCACCAAAAGATTTATTTCGTATCTGAAATTTTTGTTATTTATAGTTCCAAATATTTTTCTAAAATTTTGAAGACAATTGCTTTCAAAAAATAAATGTAATACATGCAATAATAATAAAGCTGTTGGATTAAACATTAATTTCTGCTAACAAACCTTTTACGTAAAAACAAAATAAAACAAATAATTGATTGAAAGAAAAGGCAAGATTTTTCTTAAGATTGTATAATTTCATTTTCTCTGTTTAATTTTAGAGCACAGAGATATGCTAACATTAAAAATATCAAACTTTAAAAATGTATAGTATTAGTTTATTGGGATTTTTTTTCTTTCGAATTGCTTCAAAGTGAAAAAAAAAAGGATTTGTTTTCCTGGCAAATATTGATTCAACTGTGCATAAAAGGGACACATGTTTTATTCCTCCGAAGCCCAGTTGTTTGCTCAAGAAGTAACAGACTTTTCTATTCCCAGATATCACTCAACATATATTTCGCTAACTTTAAAATTGCATTAGTTTTCTCGTAAATAATAAATATTTAATTTTCCTCTGATCTTTAAAAAATATTAGAGGACGATTGGTAAATACTTATTACTGCTTTTAATTAAAGATAGTTTATCAATTAAAATACTTTATATTGATCTTTAAACTTGATGTTTTTCATTCGTCGGACAGGAGAAAATAAGTAAGTTATAATTTTGGTAATAAATATTATTCAATATTGTAACAGAAGTTATTTGCGTAATGCGGTCCAACGTACCCCTTGAGATGAATCAAAATACCCCGTGCACGAGGTGTGTTGATCCATTTGACATTGTTACTTCAAAAAATTAGTTATATCAAGTGGTTTATCAAGAAGTTTTGGAAATATTGAATTGATCACTAAAAATGTTTGATTATTTCATCATTTCCAAAACCACTTGCCCTAATCACTTCAAAACCACTATGCTTTCCATGCTCCTTTTAAAAGTGTTTAGTGGCTCCCTTACCAAAAAATTATATGTTCCTTAAGAAAGAAAATGCTTCCAAATCCTTTTAACAGTAGGGGAAGGGTGGGCATAGCGGCCACCCTAAGGATCATCTATTTTTTTCCACTTCTAAACTTTATTGAAACATTTTATAAATCCCTTCAACATTTAGTATGGTTACTTAGGTCTGATTAAAAAATATAAACAACTAGATTTTTAAACTTTATTTGTACAAAATTTTTACTTTACCAAAAGCTGTCAAAGTGGCCACTTTGCCCTAGTGGAGCAAAGTGACCACTGCCTAAATTGATTTAGATAGTATGGAAAAAATGAAACGCATTTAGTTTCAGAGCTCAGAACAATTGTATTAGGGTTTTAAGCAAAAATAGACATTACTAAAAGTATGTGAAGTTATGAAATCAATGGTATTTACATAAATCCCAAATAAACTCATGTTCCTCCTCTTCGACTCCTGTGCAGACTTCGTGAGCCCATTTGAGGCACCCAGAACATTTAATCCAGCCTTCGTTGTCCTTAGATTTCGAGTAACAATCACCACAGAAAAAAACAATCGAAGTGGCGAAAATTTACTTCACCTAGTCCTACAATAAACTAAAGCGAAACATGTGATGCACTTATCTAACATCAGAGGGTTGAAAAAGTGAAAAATTTGAGATATCTCCGTGATTTTGCGTCTGAGCGGCACCAAACTATAACACAACAACAACGGCTGCAGGGCGAGTAGTTGAGTCTATTGCCGCTAGGCTGCAGCACTATATAGGGAGGAAAACTTCAAGTGGCCCCTTTGCTCGCAGTGGCCACTATGCCCACCCTTCCCTTATATGCAGCAAATAGTATAGCATCATTTCCGTTCGTCAAGCTCTTAAAGAGATACATGCACAGGTGTTATGACTGCACACTGAGCCCAAATTGTTTATAGTCAACCCAAAATGATTTTATATAATGCACAGTGGGCTTAAGAGCACTAGAGGTCAGATAAAGCTTCATACATCACATTGGAAAAGTAACAGAATTTAATGGGTTTACTGCTGTAGTTGGCAATTTAAAGAAATATGGAGCACATACTGTTGTTTATCCTCAGTTTGATGATATCAGTGAGCCGGATTTTTAGAACATAATAATCAAGTTTCCAGAGTAAACTGTTGGAAGAAGATGTATATAGAGCTTTTTAGTTTGATTTTCTTCCTACAATATTAGAGTGGCTTTTATTTTCTTTAGGCCTTCTTAAATAGTATTGTTATTAATATTATTTTAACTGTGCCTGTCTTGAATTCTTATAAACACATTTCTTGTAAACACATTTGTCTCAACAGCAAAACAACAAAATCTTGTAAGAAATTTGCTAATAGATATATATTTACCCCAAAAGCTGGTCCTGTTTTATACTGCAGAGATTGTTTTAATAAAGCTATAATAATTGAATAATACACATATGTTTCAAATTTCTAGTGAAGGATTAAAGTGTTTCATTACTGCCTTGAGAACAAAAGAAGATTTTTTTCTGTGTATCTTATTTTTTTTTGACTGATTGATTGATATTGGAACAAAATGTTTTTACCCAAGGAAGGCTACTTAATTGGTTTAACGCAATAATCTTGAGCAGTTCGTAAAATCATTAACACCGATATAATTTAACGAAGTCCTTTTTTAGCTACAATATTTTTCTTAATATTGCATGATGTCGCTATTTATAAGTGCTTCTTTACGAACAAGGCTTATTTATACCTGAAGAACAACATGGGAAAATAAACATTGCGAATGTAAGCTGGCCTTTGGTTTTATCAACAGTAATCATTATCAATGTTTTTTTTTTAATTGAAGAACATTTATTTTCGTCATACTATTCAGACAAACATTTTGTTGTGCAATCACTATAATATGTTTCTGTTAGAAAAGAAATGCTAAATAAAAACGTTTCTTCTCTACGAGGCTCGTGAACCTGTTAAAGGAAAAAAAAGGAAAGAAAAGCAATGAAACTTTAGCTTCCACTTAAATCTTACACAGTGAGAATTTTCCTTGTAAGGCTAAATACCCTATCTGGGAGTTTGTTAGAATTGAGCTATTCAGACCCTGAAAATAAAACCAAGAAGCACAAATAAGGATTTAAGAAAGTTTCTTAGCAGTTGAATCCAAAGTGACTAAATCTTTTGAAAGGGTAACTTTCGAAGGTCTTACAACTATTATCTTTATTACTCAAGATGTTATTAAAGTTTTATATTAATCAAAAATTATACAATAAAACATTTTTAGGGAAACAGTTCTAAAGTTATTTACATACTTCCCATTTTCCTAGTTTTAGAGGAACATTAACGAAAAAACAAATTCGTAAATAAATAAATGCACGAATTCTCCTTTTGCTCAACATTTCAGATTCTGTGAAAGCAATTTCTCTCTGTCAAGGTTCAGCTTCATATTTACTTATTGATTTTACTTTCCTTAGTGGGAAGTAGGAAGAAGTTATTTGAATCTCTTTCAGGTTTCCGGTTGTTTTGAATTCTTTTCGCATTGTCCCAACACTGGCCTTATTTCCGTGTTCCGAACCAAGCTAGTAAAAAGACAATCTTACTTTCTTCCGATTTTGTGATTACACGGTCGACTTCTTGGATATTTTTCAGTATTTTCACATCCGCCGCGCGTTCCGAATGACAAAAAAAAAAGAAGAAGAAAGTACTTTTTTCTACTTCTTAAGTTCTCGAAATACACAAAAAAATGATTGAAAATTTCTTTTGCTAAAAACTAATAAAATAAATGATCAATGAACGTAAAGCACAAGTCGTAAAAATACATCTATTTAACACTACATTAGAAATCCGTACAAAACGCAAAACATAACTAACTTTTTTGCAACAATAAGATGACTCTACCATAGTCTTAAACAAGTTATTGGGGGAAATACATGGCGATTTTTTTCTTTATGTACGTTCATTATTTTGAAGTATAAGTATTGAAAGGAAAAACTATTTATATAAGCCATTATATTTGACTTAATAAATACAGTAGCCCCTCGTTATATCGCTCATTCGGATATATCGCTCTTTTCTTATGTCTCCCCAAAAAAAACTTTTAGTTCGAAAGCATTTTTAAGAAAATATGTAAGGTGCTCAGAAACGGTCTCTTTCTAATTTATTTTATCATCAATGAACAAAACGAAGGTTTTTCTACTCTTCTGAATTCGCTGAAAAGAAGCAGCAAATTCCTGTCACCCAAACTTCATACTGCAGAGACAGTTTGGAAACTACTGAACACTTTCTTTTGTATTGATACAATGAGTGAAAAGCATCTGTTAGTAATATGTAGTAGCAATCTATAAAAGTTATATTTCTTTGTCACTTTTGCTGAAACAAAAAAGGTAATGTTCGAATAAATGAATTTTTATGTATGTGCACGTATAATTTACTTGCATGCTGGATAGAAAACTATTTTTAATGACTACGGTTATATCGCGCTTTTTTCTTGTCCCCCGAAAAGCGCGATATAACGAGGGGTTACTGTATTTATTTAATTTTATCCGTGCAAACGATGTCGAGACACACTGCCGTTTTTACACTCGCGAAAAAAAAAGAGCTCCAATGCTCGTGAAATAAATGTTGGGCATAATACTTAGACGATTTCTTCCTTCCGGACTTCAGTCATTTATTTCATTTGTATATATTTCGCAATGTCTTCAGCATTTTTTTTTCTGACAAATTTTCATGGTGATGCTACGTGCAGATAATATTAGAACACTATCTTAAAGAACTCGGTAAAACTACGGAGACAAAGCCAACCTAGATCAACTTCCTTCTTGAAAAATAGTCCGTCTGTTTGTCGGTGTTAAACAACAATGAAGCACTACACATGAAATTATTGAACATTTACAAGGTGAGATATGATTAAATACCGTTATGCTGGAAAACTAAAAGAGTATAAAACAATGTAATAATGCTCAAATGAGCAAGAACACTGCGTGGCACACATACACGTGTTTCAGTGTGACGAGGAACGCTTTTTCAATGCAAATAATATGAGCTTATGGAAGAAAAGTGGTTCTTAAGTTACGTAAACATTACGAAACAATATAATGCACCGACACTTTGCTGAAAAACTTTGCTCCTCGCATTCATCTTGTAGCTTATTTCTTGCGCGCAAAATCAAATTTTATAAAAGTTCAATTTGTCATTCCTATTTGCAAAAGAACGTAATGGTTTTGCTCCCCCTTTTAAATGATTGCAAATAACCCTACCTATTCCGAAATCCGAAAAACAGCTGTCAATAAACAAGTTAGGTACAATTTATTAAGAGGTTCTTAATTCATCTCGCTCTTGGCTACAAGGAACTGCATTGTTATAGCATAAAATTTGGGGGGCAGAGTAACAAACATCGTAAATACATAGCAATGAATATGCTATCATTGTCGAATGACGAGCTCATTTGAAGAAACAATTTTGTTTTTTAAAAATAGTAGAGCAAGTAGAATTGTAAAATCAAAAGAAAGGGGGGGGGGGAGATAAATATGAGATCGAATTATAGCTATTTAAATCAGTGAAAAGCGAAGCAAAATATTTAAAGAACAACGAATAGCATAAATATTATGAAACGGTTTTCAGAAACCGTCTAAAAATGTAAATCATAAGTCATTCAGAGCCTAAAAATTATGAGTTAATCATAAGACTCAGTAAAGAAAATAAAAAAGAAAGAGAAAAGTAAAATTCGTACAGAAGTCGAAATCAGTACTACATAATAAAACTATAAGAATTGATACTAACGAAGAAGCGAAAAACCTAATTTATTAGAAACATAGATGCATACAGTGCTTTCTTCTACAAAAGTTTTTTTTTCTAAAACAACGCATATCAAGATTTAGAAAACAAGGAAAAATTGGGCTACAGTAAAAAAGTAGTGAAGGGCAAAGCTTGAAGTAATAAGCACAGAGATTAATTAAAGCAAAAAAGAAGAATAATTAAGAAACATTTTAAGAATGACAGAAATGAATAATAAATAAATGTATAAGTTTTTATTCCGAAAAATGTGACGAAAAGTAGCAAAAAATGTTAAAAGATGCAAGAGAAATATTGAATATAAGCCATCCGTGCCAGTTTTTTTAATTCCCACACGGTCTTTTGATGCACCTTGCATTTCGGGACTGTGTTTTTTTTTTTCTGGTGCACTCTGAGCCATAATACTTTAAATCTAAGCATTTGCTTTCTTAATTAAATGCTGATCCGTGGTTGTCTGCGACGCATTAAATTTGCCCAAAATATCGATTAAACTTTCTTAAATGCCAACTACCCAACCATAAAATACGGCTATAACTTAGCTACAAACTGAAGTAGCTAAAATATTTAAAAATTTTGTAATTGGGATCACATATAATGCGCTTGCTCAGTTTTTTTGAAAAGCTTATTACGTACCCCGACATAAAAGAACATATTTCACTTTTTCCACAAACACAAGAAAATTTTATTATGAAGCTCCGAAGGAATTTATTACGTATCAGACGTCACCTAATTAGAGTGTTCATCATAGTAGCACTATGTGTAACAATGCGAAACATTATCAGCAAGGAAATGTAATGAGAAAAAAGCAACACTATACTCACACCAAAAAAAAAAAAAAAAGTATTGAAATTTTCAAAAATTGAAGCTAAAAAATGCAGATCCTGTTGTACTCTTTCACACTACATCAAGTAATTACCTCGCTTTCGTGGCTCTTTTGAAGATGAAGGAAAAATACAAAGGAAATTTAATTAACGGAAGCCACCAAAGCAATGTTTTTAAGATTTTCTCTGTGGCTATTTTAACAACGCATCTTGCGGGATTTGAGGCTACCATGCACTTTCGTTTTTTAAATAAAGTCTTGAATAAGTGTAAGTTATGAAAATATGTGAGTACTTTCGAGTTTACTTCGTAATGATGACAGAATAAAAGTTAACATTTTTAATTTAATGTTGGTGGTTTTGTTTGAGACAATTTGTATTGCGCAAAAACGAATCAGGAACTATTTCCTAATTTTGACAACTGTATGCAAAATTTGAGGGATGGTTTTGGTTAATATTTTGTCACCAATTGTAATGTTTTTAATTAACATGCTAAAAACAATCGAAATCAATACAATCTGTGGTAAACTAAAATATACATATTGCAAAAGAACTAGTTTAAAAACTAGGAAGTGTTTGACGTCATCATTTATTTTTAAGAGCATGTTCATTGTTACGGGGTAACAAAAAATTTAACAAATTTAGCAAACATTATTCAAGATATGTAGATTACTTATGTAACATATTCGTAGCTTCATTCAAGTGCTCTTTAGAACTCTGGATTTTATAGATAACATTGAATAACGAAGTAGAGCAATCAAAAATATGTATGGGTTATTTGGACGTTATTAAAACTATGTATACACAGTGTGATTTAAAAATAACCGACCTTTTTGGTAAAAGAATAAAATAAGCGTAGTAATATGTACATATGAAAATAGATGTATGTTAGTGCAAGTGTGTGTTTTTTGCACAAATATACTACAGTCTAAGTCGGATTTTTACTGAACTTCGCACATAGCCTTTTGATTCTGTAAAAATTCACATGGGGGGGGGGATTTTTCATCTACCATTGGGGAGAATCCACTCATAGAAGTTTTCCTTATACAACTCCATAGTTTGCGTCGGAACTTTGTCAAATTTGGCTCAGAAGACCATTGATGCCAAAGAATTCATACAAAGGGTTTGTCACTACCTTTTGGGGATCAAAATCAGTAAGGGTGTTTTCCCCAGAAAATTTGTGAAGCTGAATATTTATGCTTATTAATAACAATGGGCTGAATTTTTGGAATTAAAAAAAAATCCAAACAGACCAAAATTGAAATTTTGAAGCACAAAATTGAAATTTTGAATCACAAAATTGCTCTTTTCTATACGTGGACAAGAAAATGTACACTATTTCTGTTTGTTTTATTTTAGACTGATTGTTAAACATGCTTCAAATTTTCTGCAAGCAAGTTTTCAAACCTTTTAATCTACTAGTGCACAGGTGACTTGAGCATCAGTATTAATCGTAGTATCCACTAACGGAATCGTAGTTTCTTATTCTGTAGTCAATTTTGAACTGCCAGTGATCTGTTCATTGGCCTGAAGATCCATTTTTCAAGATGGCATGCCGGACATTATAGAATCATGGTATATAATTATTTTTCTCAAAGGTGTATTTTGTGATAACGCCAATGCATCAAATTTCAAAAGTAATGTATTATTTTGAGTATTTCTTTCGCCGGTTAAGGCAAAAATAAAAAAAAAACTTCACATTTTGGTCGATTTGTCGAAAAAACTAATTTATACTGTTTTATATTAAGCATAGCTTTAATATTGTAGTATTTTGTAAGAGAATCACAGTGGTTCAGTTGGTTAGAGCGTTGTGCTAATAATCCGAAGATCGTGAGTTCGGATCTCCATAAGAACAAACATTCATCAGCCTATTTCCGATCCAAGTTCCCATACGTACGAAATGAAAACTCATTGTGCTGGATTGCGATATGTTGTTGTTAAAATTAGAAGAAAATAAAACAAAAGAAAAGTGTAAATATAATTCTGTGAGTCGCAGCATATTTTTTGGAAAAATCTTTAAAAAAAAAGAATAGATTTCAATTTATATTGTTATTTTATTACGCAATTTCTTGAATTAAATTCTCCATTTTTTATTTATTTATTCATTTTTCATGACGGTAAAAAAAATCTATTTTTTTTTGCTAGTGACAGTTTCTTGCAGATAGTCCTAGTAAGTACACGCTCATGGTGATCTGGGGACTTTTTATTCAAAATCCAGTTAAGTTATTCATTGAAATGTATATGTTATTCCATATTACCCTGCTCCTATCTGTTTGCGTATAAATTTTTTTAGTAACTTATTTCTTAATTTTAAAATAATAATCATAAATTATTCCAAGGCCTAGTGTTAATGCACAGCTAAGCGAATCTTTAGGTGACACTCAAAAAGTTGTATTGGATTTTTTAACATAATTTACACACTGCAACTGAGTGATAACAACCATCTATCCATGACAAATGTATAGCTAGATGGAAGGGGGTGTTCTCCTTTATACGATCCTCTTTTAGCTGCAGTCGGTGATGGATAATGATGAATAAATGGAGCTCCCCATCCCCGCCCCGTCTTGTCTCTGTCTCACGCACATACAACATGAAGTGTCGTGTAAAACGTATTACATAATTATTTCGTAAGAAATGTTGGAAGTAGTACTTTGAGAAAGGAATCCGCAACTTATACTTTTTTTGTTTCAAAGGAATCTATAATTCTAATGTTGACCTTAAAGTATGTGTAAATGATTCCTAACCTTGAAGAAACCTAGATGTTTTAGAGAGGGAAGAGGCTTCTGTCTCTTGTATTTGCCAACTGAATAATATTGCGGATAAACTAAACAATAAAATTAATATGCTGCCACAAAATTGTGTTATTGCTCTGGGATTATGTTAGTAGCGCCTGGATTTAGTTGCCCACCCAGTTTGCGAGCTTATGAATATTGATTTAACCAGATTACTGTTTAAATCTTCCAATGTACCAAAAAGAGTAATATCTGATTTTTTTTCTTTTTTGTCTTTAAATTATGTATAAAATGATTACGTCGTGGCAATCGCCTTGTCAACTAGTAGATGTGCAACAACTTTTCTTATTGGAGTTTAGGAAAGTTCAAGTCCTTTATCATAAGTAACTTTTTAACTATTTGGTATAAATCAGACATCTGCAAAATGTATTTCTTTTTATTTAGTAATGCAATTTTGCTTGATAGAAGTTTTCTTTCCCCCCTTTTTTTTTTTGAATTTTTCTAAAAAATAAAAAGAAGGGGGGAGGAATCAAATGGTAAAATTCTTGGAGTTAAGTAGTAAATCAATTTCTACTAAAGTGAGGGGCTTAAATCAGAGAGATAAAATACGTACCCGCTAGTACATTCTAAACGACTGAACGTTGTAGGTTGAATATCAAATGGCAAAAAATCATATTTTGTTAATCATCCCTTACATCCTAACAATCCTTTAGTCAAATTATTCTATCTCAACATTATTCCACCCAAGTGCAAAAATTATCTTTAATGCCTTTAAATTACTGATGCAATTTATTGCATTAAGCATTGTCATAACGACTAAAGAAAGCTAAATATGATACCAAAGATCATTATTTAAATCGAAGTGAATGAGCCCGCTGAATCGCACGGAATGCTCACGTTTTCGTTTCTAATTACGGGATTCCATTGCAACTTCCCAAATTCCTCAGAAACTACACTCATTCTTTTCTCTTCGCGATTATAATGGCGCTCCATTCCTTTCAGTACAGAAATAAATTCATTAAGGGAGCAAGGTGTCAAGTTACCAACATTAATCAGTGTAATGTCCCGGCCGCGCTGCTCGTTGCTTTACGAGCGCAAACGGATTTGGCTCAACTGTGATACAAGTGAAATGTCCATACTGACAACCTGACGCAAAACTGTGAAAGAGCTGGGGAAGTTTAAAGGTGACACCGCTATTCGTTTGGTTTATTTTAATTGTTGAGCTTCCCAACTGACGACTTGACGCAAATTTTGTGAAAGGGCTAGAGATATTTAAAGGGGACGCCACTATTCATTTTATTAATTTCACTTGTTAAACGTTCATATCTTGTAAAATGAAAAGTTAAATTTGGTTATTTCATCATGAATTACATCGTACCGATTTTTGACTTTTGAGCAAATTACAATATTGCTTGCATCCCAACAACAAATATGTATGTTCACTATTAGCCCTATTTCGACTAATTGCAAATTTCTTGAAAGATGCTTCATAAAGGAAGCCATGTTTGTAAAGTATAATAGGGCAAAATACCTAAAGTCATTTTTAGGTAGTGCTTGTCATTTTTACAAGATAGGTTAACAATGAAGAAAAAAAGATTAGGAAGTGTTACTGCTGCTCCAATTATTGACATCTCTCTAAAGCGAATGCGGAGTCGCATCATAGGTGCCAGTTGCACTCGTGATTACCACTACATATTTAAATCAAGTTGTTGTATGGCAAAAAAAAAGTTCCACTAAAAAGAATTAAAATATGATGTGTAATGAGAATTCGATACTTACTTGTTGTTTGCTAATATACTTAAACAACACTGATAAGAAAGAAATGTTTTCTTTTGAATATTTAGCAAATTTAAGTAGCCTGTTTACTGGGAATTAAGAAAATTGTCAAAAAAATACGAAGTTTGTTTTCAGTTCAGAGATATCTTACATGTGTCAAACAAGCTGTTCTTAATATGGTACTACTTACGAATGCAAGTACTGTTATGAACCAACTATTTACATCCAAAGAGAAAATTCTATTTCACCAAAGACGAAGCTCAAAAATTGAATCATCTAAAAGTTACTATATTTATTTTTTCCACACTGTAAGTATACAATTACAGCTAAATGGCTCGGAAAAAAATAAAATACTTTTTTTCTAAAAATGATCAGTTTATAAAATATAAAAAAATAAGCTTTTTATAATGCATTGTTACAACGAACCCAATTCCCAACTGAAACTGGACACAACTTTGCAACTGTTGTATAATATCCTATGATATTTTCCCTATTTATACAAATGTGAACTTACTTTACACAAAAAAATGCACTGCATGAAGAATAAAATCACATCGGTTAAAAATTCATTATGAACTAAATTTTATAAATCATTCCACAATAAAAGACTGCCACAACTGTTACCAGACCGGAATTAGCAATTGAATTTCTATGAAATCACGCCATTTTCAGTTCAAACTCATAAATAGTCTACCAAAAGCAGTTATTTGAAACGTGGAACCATTTTGCATTTGCCGCTCGGATAAATTTCTTCAAATAAAT
Organism: Uloborus plumipes; assembly: GCA_038373865.1. Classification (NCBI taxonomy): domain Eukaryota; kingdom Metazoa; phylum Arthropoda; class Arachnida; order Araneae; family Uloboridae; genus Uloborus; species Uloborus plumipes. Next base: position 34,840 of record JAXGGA010006435.1, read on the forward strand.
TTAATCGAAAACATTCAATAAAGAAAGCCGCTAATGAAATTGCTTTTGAAGACATAAACTCCGTCCTTCCCCAAAGTCGTCCAACATTTGTTGTTCGAAAGATCCAACTCGTGCAATATGCGCGGAACAAACATCTTTCGTTCATTGGCACCTTCAATTCACGTTGCTTTTTGGAAAATGGGGTCGTTGTTAGAGAAGAAACTATTCGATTAAGAGAATCAAATCTGCATTTTACCTCGAATAAGGATTTTAAGTTCCAATTCAGCGTCAACTTTCAAGTTAATGTGTGTAATTGAATAAACTTTTCCTAAACTCTGGGTTTTGAAGAGACGTGTTTCAAATATTTTATTTCTAACTGGGCAATAAAATTAAGTTCTTTAATCCTCAGAAATAAAATGGTGGACGTTTTATAGTTAAAATCAATGAACTCAACGTAACGAAAAAAATAAGAAATTTGAAACAGAAAAGAGTAGCTGGGGATGAAGTGATTCTGGACAAAAAAAAAAAAAAAAAGAAAAAAAAAGAATGCTTACAAATGCAATAACTGTACCTCATGAAATTGTAAAAACTAAATTTCTATATATCTCCTATGTTTTTTAATTTATTTTGCTTCCTAAATTCATAGTTTTTATTTTGCAACAAAAGCTCCTCGATTCGTTGATTTCAAATAGATGTTTAGTAATAGTTAAGTTTGCTATTATAATAATTTGGAGCATAAAGCTCACGTACACGCATAAATTTAGAAAAACAGTTCCAACCATATTTGAAAAACAGTGAAGAAAAGAATGATTTATGAAAAACTGTGATGAAAAGATCAAATGCTTAAAAATTAACAAGAGAGTGGTGCACTTAAGTACTAGATTACAAAACGCAGAATACTTTTAATCTCGTGCGACGAAAATTTTCAAATTAATCTCATTAATGACTTTTTTTGCATTTTGTGACTTATTGATTTCAAACTGTTTCATTCCCGAACTGTACCAAATTCAGTACGAACAGAAACATGAAGTTTATTTGAAAAAATGTCCTTGCAAGTCAAGACTGAGTGCACATTGTCCAGACCAATTATATCAAACCATTCATGAAGTGCAATACACCACCAACTCTGTTATTTCGATCCATGGACTGCAGTTTCGTGCATGTTATGCACTCATCAGCATGGAATACGAAAGTGACCGAGTTGGAGGCAAAAATCCTCTCATAGAGCAAAGCTAGCCAAAAAAACTGATTGCTAATGTGAATGGTTTACATTCATGAAATGTTCACTGAATAATACAACAGCTGATTTATTTATCAGCATTTTAACCCATTTATGCCCAGTAGCCTAAAAACGGGACGCTTGTTAGTTACTGCAGACAAAGACTTGCAATACGTATATCCTTTTACTAAAGCTGTTTTTCACAAGGGGGATATTCCTTCTTCTTGAAAAAATCATATGAAGCCGCTAGCTGGACATTAGAGTTCATTTATTGACAGTTATTTTTAGGTAAATGAGTCAAACAACGATACAGCATGGGTAATTGCAGAAAGATGGTGCTTTTTGCGAACTTATTTTTCATAAAATTAAACTATTTTAAAATGATTTGCTGAAAATAGATCACAGAAGTCTTCCATGATGTTAGTTTTCAAAAATGATTGTATAATTTTTGTATAATCATACTCATTTGCTCATATATATGCCCAGTGTCCCATAGACAGGATATCGAATAACTCAGTAAATATGGCAGCGGTGATCTATTCGACCCTAAACTGCGTTTAAAACATTCCAAGTAAAAGTATTAAGCAGATAAAAATTGAAAAAAAATTTTAAAAAAACTTGAGCATAAATGGGTTAATGCAAGTGTATTTTAAAATTCGCATGGAATCATAAGAGAACGTTCTTACTATTACGAAAATTTAAAATGTAAACAAGTACAGAAGTCTTTCAGTACCTGACTGGGATTTATTCATTTAACTTCTGGATAAACTTTAATCAATCACTCCATAAGTTCGGCATTTTATCTGCATGATAAACTTCAATGATCCAAACGTTACCTGACTGGGATTTATACATCTAATTTCTGGATAAACATTAAGTAGTCACTCCATAAGTTAGGCATTTATATGATACACTTACATGATCCAAACATATTGTTTTGAAACAGACCAAGTGTAACTTATTACCCTTCCAGACTGTAGTAACTTTTACTGAAGACAAACCATGTTGTAAACAGGTTAATAATAAATTTCAGTTTACAAAGGACTGCTGTCCCACATGATCGTCCGTAAAAGTAACTACACTTGCGCGCTCTTATTTACATTTAGTTTAACACATTATATTGCTTATACTTTGCTACGTTAATACTTTTTACTTAAACCATTATACTACAAAGATTACTTAAAGTGTTAAAAAACAGCTCGGTGAGTAAGGAAAGCCAGAATTAATAGCATTAAATTAAAAAAAAACTGTGGCTCAAATAAAGCATTGTTAAGAACACACTCAATCAAGTAACAAGTACAAAAAAAAAAAAAAAAAAAAAGGAAATCGAAATAATATTATTAAAAATAATAATAAAAAAAATAAATATAGATAAAATCGGTTCACTCGTTTAGGAGCGGTAATGCCAAAAACAGACACCATCGGTACAGAATTTAAACCTAAACCCCCTTCTAACGGTAGGGATTAAAGTGTTAAAAATAAGACAAATGCAGAAGCTGTCGAAAAATTACGACTCAGGTACGTTTGTGTTAAAACCCAAAGCGCACGGCAGAAGGTTAAACAAATTTCCTAGGGCTAATTGGTGATACATTAACACGTCAGGTTTAAATGTTTTATTGTTTCCGAAACAGGGAAGAGTTTCATTCTCGCAAATGATCGTAAATCGATGGCAAAAGCAAAGGCAGAAACCATCTGTCTATTAATAGCTCATTTAGAGAGAGCGAGCACCATTAGCGCGAAAGACTAAGAAACTATACAAAAGATTGATGAACCAACGGTTTGTCCATTAAGCCAACTTACCAGATCGCTAAAAGGAAGATGAAAGCTCGGAGAGAACTCTTAAAATATTCATGCCAGCAATAAAAAACAGACTCACACATTAGAGCAACAGTTAGGACTTTCTTTATGTCTCATTGCCTTTGAAATATTTACATGCAAAAAGAACAATGCGCCTTGAAGATGCAGAAAGGCAAAACCGCTTTTTCACGGGGAAAGTTTAACTGGAATTCAATGAAGGGACATTTCACTTAATCGAAAAGATTTTGTGGCAGGGATTTTATTCATCAATCAAAACGTCTTCTTTCTCCATGCTCTTTTGTATTATTCATTCTATACAGAGGTACAAAATACGTAGTTCAAAGCCTGCATTTTTATTAACTCTAACCATTTCTAGTCTGGATGTATTTGGGTTTTTAAACAACGGGTTTGATAAACGAGAGATGAAAGTGTTTTGTTCGCACCTTTTTGAATATTTTAGAATTATGTTTTGAAAAAATATGTCGAGAAAACAGAGAAGGAAAACTAAATTGTTTTTGAGAAGTATTGAAATTTCCATCTCATCCCTAGACACAGAGCAGCAAGTACAACTAAATTGCACCTTTTACTGATTTCACTTAACCGAAAACAAGAATTGAACACACTAGTTTTAGAAATAAACAAGGGATATAATAGGTTTTTTATATTCAAGAATTGCCATTCATTGATATACAGGGTTATTCTAAATGATGGACCCCTTTTTAAAAATTCATATTTATTAAAGTACAAATCCGAAATGAACAATCTTTATTGCAATGGAAGGATGAAATTTCAAATTTTTTTTTAGTGCAAAATTTTTTTATGAAGCTGCAAAAAGAGGGCGCACCAGTAGAGTTTGCACCGGATTAGATTATAATTTAATTTACTGGCGCAGCTGAAGAAAATGGCGACCGTAGACCAAAAGGTTTTCTGCGTTCTTCAGTTTGTAAAAACTGAGTCACAAATTTTAGTGCAGCGGGTATTTCGAGCCAAATTTGGAATTAAAGCGCCAACTAAAAAAAGCATAAGCCGTTGGTTTAAGCAGTTTCAAAAGACTGGTAGTGTTTGTAAAAGGAAAAGCAGAGGAAGACCGCCTGTATCACAAGAAGAAGTCATGTTTGCCGTACAGCACGCGGTGGACACATTGAACATTTATGATTATATATGAAAAAAAATTTCAAATATCCTCTTTCCGTTGATATAAAGAATGTTAATTTTCGTTGAAAACTTTAATAAATATGAATTTTTAAAAAGGGGTCCATCATTTATAATAACCCTGTATTTAAATTCCTTGCATTTTCTAAAATAATTCTTGTTTTACACTTTCATGGCAATTAAATGGTTAAAATGGAATAATAATAAAGGACGATCGTGCAAATGGGGAAAATAACTTTTCGCATATAAACACTTTTCTATTTTTTGAAAGCTCTTTTTTTCTATATTATCGAATTTCTATGAACTATTGTTGATTACTTCGGGTTTCAAGAATTATAATTTTGTATTAATTTCAGACATCTTTTCAAGTATTTTATCGACATTAAATATCATATAAAAGGAGCACTAATAAATAGTAACATTCAAAAAGTTTTACCATAATATGAAAAAAATGTAACGTATACCGAATAAAAATATGTTCGCAGTAGTAATATTCAATAAAATATAATATTTAAAAATTTTGTAATTTGAATTTTGAAGAAAAAAAAGAAAATATATTTATTTTAAATAAGGCAAAATGAAAATAAGAAACATATTCTAAATGAATTCATTTAAACGTCTTGCTATAAGAAATTTTTTAGTTAGGCATGATGTAAAGAATTCATTATAACAACCATATCTGAAGTTTTAAAATAAACTAATGCTTTAAAAATTGACAGAAACAGTTAACAAGTTCAAATAATACCCAATCAGAAAGTAAACTAAAAGAAAGGAAGCAACAAAAATTAAGACTGCATTTTACAAGCGCGAAACGCAGACGAAATTTTTCTCCTCGATAATTTAGCTTTCGAGCGATTCCATACCAAATCACCGAATGGGGGTCGCACGACCGACTCGGATTTTTTTTTAATTTGGTACACAGATTGATGGTATAGAGGTATGAAAAAGCCCAAAAGGAAAGTTACCTGCTCCACTTATTTTCTGAGATACATGCCCTCAAAGTTTGTCCGCCACATCAAAATACTAAAAAAGTGATGTTATTTAATCATTTTTTATAAAAAATCGTACTCATGCAAAATAAAAGTGTTAGATATCTATGGAAACTAGTTACTCCAGGCATTCTGAAAAAAAATACTAGAACGTTCATAATGAAAATTGCCAAGGTACAGGGCTCTTTGAAGTTGTCACCACAAAAACTTGATTTTGCAGATTTTGCTAAAATTCAGGCATTTATTACAAAAAAAAGGCAAACAAAACCAAAGGTTTTCTCACTTTCTGGTAGTGTACAGGTCCTCCCTGTAAATTGCTACGCAATAAATTTTTTGGGTTTCTCACTCCTTCTTGGAAATATTTTAGCTTAAAGATAAGCCGTATGGCAAAAAATGCGTTTTTGGCCATCTTGGCAGCCATTTTTCTCATAAAGGGGGAGCAGTAGAAACTTTAATTTTTTTTTAAACAAGCCACTGATATGTTAGCTATTCACAGGAAAAGAGTTTACTTTTGGTTATTTCTCCCATTAAGAGATATCCTGCTGACAGTATATGCATGTTTTTCGCGACGACCATATGCTTTTGTTCCCCCTCTCATGGACTTAAAATTAATTAAACCAAAAAATAATGATATATTTATTATTAGCTGTATTATCTACCCAATATGTCATGAAATTTAATTTATTAAATCATTGAACAATAAATTAGATAATTGATGAAAAAAAGAAAAAGTATTTCTCTGATGCCTGAGCATTATGCATTCATAATTATAAAGCACTAAATACTTTCTTGAGAAATTAATTAACATAAATGAGCTCTAAATAGTTATATTATAAGCAATACCCAATCTTGTGATTGGGATACTCCTGTTTTTAATTGAAGAATTTCTTGAATATCACATGAATATCAGGAAAATAAATGAGGTCTTTTCGTTTGATGTAGGATACTTTATGACAAATTTCATTTGATGGGCTACTAACTGAGCATGGTGATAAAGAGCTATTAATTTCAACATCGAATTCCATTTTACCTTATTAACAGTTAAATATTTATAAAATAATTAAATAAATAATTTAATATAAAGCCATGCTTGAAGAATTAAAATTAGTGCAACTAATTTATTCCCATACTGATCTTTACAAAACTGACATGTGTTGAGCACTGATAAGAACTGACAAGAATAAGTTTACTCACTAAAATACTAGTTCACAGATACTATAAAGCGTACATTCTATTTTCTACAAAATAATACTGCAACAAAGAACAAGGGTATAAAGGGGTAGGTACTAAAGAATTTCTTGAAAAATCAATTAAAATAAAGGAGCTTCGAATATTTATCTCATAGGCAATACCCAATCTTGTGATTGTATGTTCCTGATTGATGGCTATAAACAGGAGGATACCCTTGTTCTTTGTTGCAGTATTATTTTGTGGAAAATAGAATGTATGCTTTATAGTATCTGTGAACTAATATTTTAGTGAGTAAACTTTTTCTTGTCAGTTCTTATCAGTGCTCAACGCATGTCAATTTTGTAAAGATCAGTATGGGAATAAATTAGTTGCACTAATTTTAATTCTTCTAGCATGGCTTTATATTAAATTATTTATTTAATTATTTTGTAAATATTTAACTGTTAATAAGGTAAAATGGAATTCGATGCTGAAATTAATAGCTCTTTATCACCATGCTCAGTTAGTAGCCCATCAAATGAAATTTGTCATAAAATATCCTACATCAAACGAAAAGACCTCATTTATTTTCCTGATATTCATGTGATATTCAAGAAATTCTTCAATTAAAAACAGGAGTATCCCAATCACAACATTGGGTATTGCTTATAATATAAATATTTAGAGCTCATTTATGTTAATTAATTCCTCAAGAAAGTATTTAGTGCTTTGTAATTATGAATGCATAATGCTCAGGCATCAGAGAAATACTTTTTCTTTTTTTCATCAATTATCTAATTTATTGTTCAATGATTTAATAAATTAAATTTCATGACATATTGGGTAGATAATACAGCTAATAATAAATATATCATTATTTTTTGGTTTAATTAATTTTAAGTCCATGAGAGGGGGAACAAAAGCATATGGTCGTCGCGAAAAACATGCATATACTGTCAGCAGGATATCTCTTAATGGGAGAAATAACCAAAAGTAAACTCTTTTCCTGTAAATAGCTAACATATCAGTGGCTTGTTTAAAAAAAAAATTAAAGTTTCTACTGCTCCCCCTTTATGAGAAAAATGGCTGCCAAGATGGCCAAAAACGCATTTTTTGCCATACGGCTTATCTTTAAGCTAAAATATTTCCAAGAAGGAGTGAGAAACCCAAAAAATTTATTGCGTAGCAATTTACAGGGAGGACCTGTACACTACCAGAAAGTGAGAAAACCTTTGGTTTTGTTTGCCTTTTTTTGTAATAAATGCCTGAATTTTAGCAAAATCTGCAAAATCAAGTTTTTGTGGTGACAACTTCAAAGAGCCCTGTACCTTGGCAATTTTCATTATGAACGTTCTAGTATTTTTTTTCAGAATGCCTGGAGTAACTAGTTTCCATAGATATCTAACACTTTTATTTTGCATGAGTACGATTTTTTATAAAAAATGATTAAATAACATCACTTTTTTAGTATTTTGACGTGGCGGACAAACTTTGAGGGCATGTATCTCAGAAAATAAGTGGAGCAGGTAACTTTCCTTTTGGGCTTTTTCATACCTCTATACCATCAATCTGTGTACCAAATTAAAAAAAAATCCGAGTCGGTCGTGCGACCAACTTTTTTTATTTTCGGTGATTTGGTATGGAATCGCTCTTTCAGGATTTAATTCGTCGCGCAAATGGCAATAGATCACGTGACTCCAAATTTACCAATCCCAAAACCAATAAAGAGAGATAAATCTAGCCAACCTTAAAAGGAAGACAATAAACTATCTTAATTGCTTGAAAATCTGACTGAAAACTTAAAACATAACTATTCTTTTAGCTTGAAATCAAATTAAAACAGTCATCTAAAATCCAGATGTAAACAAAAAGTGTTGGTGAAACAAGCGAGAAATGAAATAAATAACTCAAATAAGACTAATATTATTAAGTAAATTCGAGACATTAAATATACACAAAATATTTGAGACAAAAAATGAATATTTGAATGCAATTTTAAAGTTTTCTACATCGAGATCTATAATTTAAGTCGGTTTGATAAAAGACGTAACATAAGTTAATACTGTATTTAATAAAACTATTAGAACGCTATTTATTTTTATTATGAGTCATTTTATGAAGAAATGCATTTCAAAGTTCCAGTACATTTATTTCAAACATCTATTATTATACAAAGAAAAATAAGGTTAATGTATGCCACACTAAATGTAAGATCATTAAAATAATGTTCCTGGAGTAAAAACACACTTCAGCGGCAGAAATTATTGCACAATACACAAAAAACATTTTCTTAGCCCACAAAACACCTACGTACATGGGGTAACTTGCTTATACTCGTAAAATGGCTGTAAACAAGTGTCAAAGAAGTTAATGAGTTCACAGGAAAAGCTGGCGGCATCGCAAAAAGAGAAACACGCGGTACCCTGTTTTATCACTCCATCCAGTGTTATAGTCGAGAAGACAGGGGCACGGAGTTACGTGCACCGCTGTCACAATTTTCCGGATTGACAAAAATACATACCTGAACCAGAATTTTTTCAGAGTGCAATTGATCGACATGCTTTGCAGTTTTATTTACCATTTGAATATTTTTGAAGCCAAAACCAAGTAGGGGAATGTGGGGCAAAGTGAGATAGCGAAGCAAAGTGAAATGGTAAAATATTTTCACAGTTTGCAGCGCGACCTATCTAGCAATATTTTAACTAAGTTTCGAGACAAATAGTCAAAAAATAAGTAGCTCCAAAGATCAACGAAACAAATTATGCAAGCCATTTTCAAAATTTGATACCTTTTTTATAATATTCGTGGTTTTTCAAAAATATTTCTTGTTATTGTAAAATGATAAAATTTTTGTCATTATCATTTGAACTATTAATTGAGATCTACTGATGTCCAGTGCAGTCCTTATTTAGTTTATATTGGGCACTTTTTCATTTTAAAAGTTCAATGTAATTTGTCAATTGCACGCGGGGCAAAGTGAAATAGTTCATTTCGTTTACTTATTCCTTCATTTATAAAATCACGTACGTATTCCTTCATTTATCAATTTATTCACTTTCTTTCACTTAATTATTTACTTATTTACTTATTCTTTAACTCATTTTCTTTTCATTTCCTATTTAATTCACTCATTTATTTTTTTCCACATAATAAATCAATTTATTTATTTACTTATTCGTTTATTTTTTATTAATACTTTTTTTCGTTCATTTGCGCGTTAATTTGATGAAAATTACTTTTAATCGTCGAATAGAAAATTTTTTACCACAAAAATATTTAGTTTTTCACTTTGCCCCACAATTTTTTGAGGTAAAAATTTTTCCACATTTTTTTAAAGGTACAAAATAACTGCCAAAGATGAAAAATAGTATTTCAACGAAAGTTGTATTGCAAAATACATTGTTCCTTCTTTATGTACAACAGTTGTTAGAACAAATTTCACATTTGTTCCTTTTAAAGCAGGTAAGTAAACTTAACTATTTCACTTTGCCCCACATTCCCCTACTTTTCCTTCGAGGCCATTTTTATCATGAGTAACTACTTATATAAAAAAAAGCATATAGACAGTTTGACAAAACATGGTAGTACCATGTTTTGTAAGGTAGCGTTTAGTTAAACCAACATAAAAGTATTGGTACATATATTAAAAATTCATTCTTTGATTTGAGAATAAGGTAATGCAGCTCTTTCTTAGTTGGTTTGGTATCCATCGGAGAAATGGTACGATACAAGTTAGAAATAAGATATAACCTTAGGCCAAAGGGAAACAGATTAGGGTTATTTTATAAACATAATGACGTTTTTGATGGTAACATGCAACACCATTTGACTAAAAGAATAGTCTTCTTTCCCGGTATTTTAGCAATAGTGTCTCTCACAAAGTTAGTTAAACAGACTACTTCGTACTCGCGCCGTTTTTGCACTAAAAGTTCTAATTGCTCACTCTCCTCTTCATCTCTTGACAACTAGAATGCACTTAATGCCTACTATTTTTAATATTTCTGTGAGAGAGATGTCTTTTCTTCCTTTATTTGGTGATTCTTAGCAACTTCGTAATGTATTTGTTGCGTATCTCGTACTGCTTCAAAGATAAGAACGCTAACTCCGAGTTTTGACACCAGGTGGCACTGTAAGCTGCTTCATACAAGGCGAAATTACTTTTATTTGTTTATTTTGTTTATTATTAAGGTCTTTTTATTTATTTATTTTTTGTGACAAGTATGAGGACGCACTCAAATTTCTATTTCAAATTTGATTACAGTCAAAACTGTACACCGCAGCTACTTCGTTAACTATGAGTAAATGTCTGTACAGGAGGCACAAGAACGAAATGGTCTAATTACGTAATGTAAAATTACGGTATACACATTTTCAATTCATACAACTTCTTAAGAATAAAAACAAACAGTCATCCCCTTTCTGGCAAAGTTAAACTATTTTACAAATGCGATGTGTACCTTGTTAAAGGCAAAGAAAATACAACAAAAGTAATCTTTCTCAAACCTAAACGAAGTTTCTAATGTTCCGAAATTAGAACAAAAATCTAAAGAACAATGAGTAGGGTAGGAGACATAGCCCTGGAAAAAAAGCGTAGCAAGAATAGCGGAGGAAAAAAAAATGTAGCAAAAAATAAACGTAACTCTTCTTGCAGAGGTAGAAAGCGATTATTTGGAATCAGTACAAGTTCTCTCGCTCAGTTTGCTAAAAGAATCCATGGAGGAAGCCGCAGCAGACAAGAAGAAACAAGAAAAGTGGTTTTTAATGTTGTGATCATTTTAATGATGTGTCGCTAATCCATTATCTTCGATAGTTGTTTTTCTCTTTATTGGTCAAACCTATGTATAGATTGTGAGGAATAAAACCAAAAATATTACCAGACTGAAATTTATCTTTCGCTCTGTTTTTTTCTCTTCTTTGGTACAAAAGCTATCAATTTTAGACCGATTGAATCAGGGGCTCTCTAAACCTGGAAACATATTGATGTAACAATTCTTTTTTTTCCCCGAAATGTAGTATTAAAGAAGAATTTTCTCTCAAAAAATCAGTTAGTTTTCTCGTTAGAATAAGTTTTATGCTCCTAAAATCTGTTTCGCCTATTTATGTCGAGACCAAATTGTTTTCCTTAGGATTGATGCTGTCAAACATTGCCAAATTATTTGAAGAACTGTTCGAGGCAAGTTAAGCAAATATTTTTTTAAATATTAGTTGGGATAATATTTCGGAACAATTGAATATTTTGGTATGTATAAAGGTATGCATACTAGTAAGTGAACATCAGATTTTAAATTTTTAACCGTTCGTAATATAAAAGCAAATACTTCATACTCTTGGATGGTTTTAAAATTCATTTTTACTTTTTTTTTTTTTTTTGATAAAAACTCAAGTTGACAGTTGAAAATGAAAAATAATTGCTTTCTGATACATTTTTTGACTTTTTTTCACATCACTGTGTTAAAAAATAAATAAGAACGTGACCGAATATAGTTAAGCACCTAGTTTGTAAAATAAGCTCACATTAGGTTTTGAATCAAAAGTTACTTGTAAAGTAACACATTTTTTGACCAACAACGGAGAATTAATGTATTGGATTTATTGCTTTTTAATAAAAATTAATTAAGCATGGAATTTCAAGAAGTAAGTATTAAAATTGCTGATTAATCAAAAATGCTGAGTAATCAAAACTTCCGAGGAAACAAAATATGCTGTCACAATATACTGTCAACAAAAACTATTTCTGCCTCAGCCACAGCTTGAGCTAGTAAATTACAGATTAAAAACTTTATAATTCGTTACTGCGTAGTTTTAAGATCGACACGTTGCAAAATCTTTTCAATTATGATCTAGTATTCAGTATAACTATGCAACTTGTTTTAAATATCGCTCTGGCGCATCATTCTCAGGTAGCACAAAGAACCTTTAAACGTTTTATAAACGTTTTTAAGCGGTTGTTACAACGTTAAAAACCTTTTTACAACCTTTAAAAAACGAAGTGTGCTACTTGGGTTATTACGCTTAATAAAAATCACTAATCTAAAGAACCAATTACATCTCACGTTGGCTCTTATGGGATGACTCCGGTATAGTAGTTTACTACAGGCAAGCACAATCATTGTCGAGCTGCCAACTACGTACAGTATTGATACCAGTGGCACGATTCTTGCAAGATAGGCATTTTCTAGTCCCTTGTGTAATATTTAGTCAACTAATTACACCACCGAACGGAGTAGAGCTGGGGGATATCGATCATTACGCAGGGATCAATATCCAGCATTTAATGAAGTGCCGGAAACTAAAGGTTAGGAATGATGCAGCTGAATGGAAACAATCAAGTCATCAACTGGGGCTGTGGCATTTCCTCGTCCAGATTGAATTATTCATCTCTCGAGAGGAATCAGAGAGAAATTTGCATGTTACTCCGACTTGGGATACATTACAGCGTGAAGATAACTATATTACTTCTGACACTAACCTGCATGCTCAAGTAGTTAGTGTTCACTTTTCGAATGACAAGGTTTAGTACACTTAGGAAATCAAATTGATGTTTGTAATAACTAAACAGGCTCACGGAGAGGGAAAAGTTTAACAGGGTGATACTTATAGAATATTTCTTTCGTGCATTATTTCGAAATATAAGTTCGAATATAAGCGACATATGTGTGGTTTATTGTAATAGTGATGGATCTCCTTACAAATAAGTGTACTATGCCTTATAAAAAAAATTTTGAAAAATTTTCTTTAGGTGAAAAATAGATGTGTTCTGACATTATTTTTAGTTAGATATTTACGTATCAAAAAGTGCTTTGCAACGCTTTTATACTAAAAAATTAACTAACTGTGATACCATTTAGCTAAAAAATAGGCATTTTTAAACTGTGGAGGAAGAGCACTTTTACAATGAATGGTGCATGTACAGAAAGACGGTACAAAAATGGGCAAGCTAACGGTAACCTCTTACAAAGTAGGTAAAAATTAGCAAATCAAAGCCTTTTGAATTCCGTTTTGTTTTAACCAACAATACGCAAATAATCACGTAAAGTTGTTACGTTTCATCACCTATATAACAAATTGAAAACTAAAAGAGTATTTTTCAAACCTTGCCCTATTTGCGACGGAAGATGGGAAACGGACATTAGGGCAACTTTAAAGCCACTTATTTTATCACTTTCTTGCCGAAGCTTATTTATGACTTTCGCATGGCACACAGATGTGGACATGTAGCCTGCCTATTCGTCTTCCCTTTCGGACCATGTGCAAGAATTGTGGGCTCAACGCCCACACCCAATGCACCAAAACCAATCTCCTTCAGAAAAGTCTTAGAAGGATTAACATAGTTCCTCATTTTCCATCACTGTCCTTATGTTATGGTCTTTTGAGGGCATGTTTGAGAAATTCGACTTTTATTGGAAATAAGGGTTTCTTTCTTTCTTTCTTTTTTTTTTTTTCAATTTCTTCACTTCAATAAAGAGTCTGAAAATATTTTTCACATTGATTTAAAAGTTTCGGGCGAAATTTTCTTTTACTTTCTTCAACCAATTTATTCTTATAAGATGACTCAGTTAAAATCACAGGTATCCCACGTCTTTCTCAGGTTTTCGTATTTTTTTAATTATCTACTTTTAGAATAGCCGAAATGGGTATAGGGATAACTTAAAGAAGAAGTAGCCACTTGTTCATCATCTGGTGACTTTTCTGATTGTTTGCACTTAAATTTTTGATTTCATTGAGGGATTCTAACAAAACATCAGAGGCTTTACTCTGTTAGGCCCCCAAATGTACTTTTTGATTAAATTATACCTAGATAAAGACTGTGCAGTAAAAAGTTGAAACGTTGTGCATCATTTTGTTGCTTATAAGATATACTATTCAGTGATGTACGAGTACTTACGATTTTAATAATTGCCGCGTATTTTGAGCGGTTGTCATGCACACATCCTGTACATTATTAGAGCCTCAAAAGTAAAAATGAAAGAAAAAAAAAAACAAATCCGAACAAAAACTACGCGCAGGCTGCAACTCTCTCAGACTACGGAGTGAAAATGAAGTCAAGAGAAGTCAAAATTATGGCTGCTATCTACTGGTAAAGTCGATACAGTTTCTTTCTAGATTTTTTTTTTCATAATTTCACTCACACTTGCCGAAGACCCGTTTATAGAGTCTGTGTAGCGGACATTCACAACACAGTCATACACACAGAGGAAGGACAAAGACAGAGTAGTACATCCATGCCTGAGTCAGGAATAACTATGTGGATAGTGGTTTAACTATGATTTCCAGCGCTTCCCAGCTTTTAACCAGCCATCCCAACTTGTTCCATCTTCCCCTATCCTTAATGATAAAAAGATCATAAAATACTCGCCCCCTCCCCCTTGTTTTGGAATATAACAGTATTTATTAACAATTCCATTTACATACAATATAGATTACGCTTCTGAAATTATCAAGATTGTTTTTTTATTTATCGTACGTCTGCAGTAGTTTGTTTTTAAACTAAAGCAATGAATTTGTGTTGTTGAACAATGTATTTGTATAAAATTAAAACCCATTTTTAATCAGCATACAAAACTAAACATCTACCGTTAAAATTTTACAGAAAAACTGACCCGCGAAATGTGTCACATACCATTTCTTAAATCTGCTTAGTTTTAATCAGATTATTTTTAAATCTCTGATCTCAGCCAAATCTCAAATGATTTGCTTTTAACACATTTTCATCTGCTAATCTTTTACAATATAAATGTTAAAAATGTTAATGCACTTCTAAATATCTCCGCCTTACGGGAATATCGGCACAATTGGTTTTTAACAGCTCATGAAGCTTATTTTAAAATTCATTTCATGTACTCGCTCTGTATAATAGAAGCTATACTAAACTGTTATTAAAATTGCTTAAAATGCATTTTTAGCGTTGACAAAGTTGTTTTTGAGATACTTTTCCAGTTACAATCTCAAACGAAAGTAAATTCATTCATTCTAACATAATCAGGGTTTAAATGACATTAAAATTTAATGTTACAAACTAATTTTTTTAACACAAACTTATTTTTAATATTTTCAAAATGAAGTAAAATACAGTCGACGTTTTCCCCTTTTCCACGAGTAAAGAATTTTAAGAGAGGAAAAAATGCTTCTCTACTTATTAATGGTGGTTCAGATTAGTCATCAATGATATAAAAAACATTACAAAATGAGCTTAGCTTAAGGAATCACTTAAAAAGCGACTAACGGCACAAAGCGTCCACCGGCTAAATCCTTACCAATTATTATTAAAATTATCATTAAAATATAAAAGATTAATATAAAAAACTAATATTTTTTAACACAAACTTATTTTTAATGTTTTCAAAATGGAGTAAAATACAGCCGACGTTTTAACCTTTTCCGCGAGTAAAGAATTTTAAGAGAGAAAAATACACTTCTCTATTTATTAATGGTGGTTCAGATTATTCATCAATAATATAAAAAACATTACAAAAAGAGCTTAGTTTAAGGAATCATTTAGAAAACGACTAACGGCACAAACCGTCAACCAGCTAAACCCTTACCAATTAAATACATTAAACTTGATAATAAACTTCCCAGCCCGGTTAGTTAAGCTATTATTGGTTCTCCAATTTGAAGCTTTGGCAAAGTGTTATTGTCGTTCACGGTATGAGTGTGAACTTAGCTTAAGTGTACTCTGTCAGGACAAGATGATGTTTATTTTAAGAGCCAAGTTTCTCATTTCTCAAGATGAGCCGTGCAGTTAGTTACTGGTGAGGAGCGAGAAGCAGATATTTATTTTAGAATTCAGTAACTACGCGTTTTAAATGGCACCAAGTTATGTTTTATAGTAACCATTTAAGGTTGACAACAATATTGAAACTGCAAAGTTAAACGAGATTTATGTATATAAAGCGTACTATACAATTATTTAAAGTGAACGTCATTAAACAGCACCGCTTATAAGACGGACCTTTTTTTGCGAAAGCAATCAAGTAGCAATAAGCTGCTAAGATTTATTATTATTATGATTTGCTAAAGTACAAGTTAACGTTTTGAAAAATCTTCCAAATTATTACATCCAGTAAGTTACAAAAATGATTTCTTTTGAACGTGTGTATTTTTTGGTGAGAATTGCGTTTAAGAACTACATATGGCATTCTCGTATAGTGTAATATGTTTCAAGTATTTTATCCCTGTTCATTTCTAACATTTTCTGAAGCTATAAGCAAGATTAATGAATTTGACTTAGAAAACCTGACATATCGGGAATTCCTTTCGTAAAAAAATACTTCCTAATTTGCTGATTAATTATATTTGCCTGAAACAATTTAAAATATAGCTCAGTTAATCTGAGAGCTGTCTGAAAAATTTATTTAGCGTCAAAAAATAACTCGGAGGACTGGATTGCATATTTAAACATGTCAAGAAAAAGTAGATTAAAATTCAGAACGCATTTGTAAAAGTACTGACCATAACATTAGTCATTTAGGAGTTATTTTCTCTGCATGACAAAAAATTATAACTTTTATAACATAAACGTCAAATGGCTAATGAATGAGCAAACTTTTTTTCCCACAATACTTAAACACACACACATACAATTTTCAATTAAATCGACTGCAAGTTTTTCAAACATATATGTTATCCAATCAGATTTATTTACAAAAAATATAAGTATCCTTTTATACATATGTAGTAGGGTGTATCGAAAAAAACTTTTTTCGAAATTCAATTTACTAAGTTGATAAAAAGTTGCCCCTACCTGCCCACATATTCCACAAAAAATTTCAGTCTAATCGGAAATTGTTTAGGTGTTCCGCACGAGGCCTAAAATTTGTGAATTTCTTCAAAAATATGATTTTTTTTCTAATTTTTTTAAATATTAGGAATAAATGTTAAAAATAATTCAAGTTGAAAAATGTACACCGCAAAGTCGGAGAACAAAATTGGGTTTGAAAAAAAGTATATTAAACAACATTTAAATCTCCCACATTTATTCTAAACTTACGTAATTTTCACCAAAACTAGCATTTTACAAGGTCATGAGGCTTGGTTAGAAACTTGTTTAAGAATGTGGAATCTAACTGAATTAACATTTGAAACCGGGAATCATCTGTGATTTATGTGGAGTAAAAAGTAAAATAATATAAACTATAAACAGAAGCTAAACCCCTCGTCACACAGTGCCCGTGTTCTATCGGGGCCCCCGTAATGGTAAACGAAATACAGCTCCACTATAGCGTAGCTGCTTTAGGATTGCAGAAGAACATATCTTTGGTTGAGGAAACAGACTCTAAATATTTCGGACATGGTGCTCCAGTAAATGGCCCAAGAAAAGAAATTGTAGCTTCAGTTTCACGATTTATGGGAAAAAAAAAGTTCTATTGATAAAGAACATAAAAGCTATCGGTTGTGATGGCACATCAGTTAACACTGAAAAATCAAATGATGCTAATAGACTTCCAAAAAAGTCTTTAGGACCCTCACTACAAGCTGTGGTATGTTTTCTTCATTCAATGCATTACCATTTAGAAAGTTAACGGTGGCTCTTGATAGACCGACTACTGGACAAAATTCTTTTAGTTGACCGATTGGAGAATTCTAATAATATCACTAAGATCTACCAGTCATGAACTTTAACAAAATAGAACGCGTTTTACCAGAAGTTGATGTCAAAGAATTGAGTCAAAAATACTTATGGGATAAGTAAAAAGCTGTAATGTCTGGCAAATATTCTCAAAATTTAGCAGAAAGGAACAATGCAAGCTTTTCCCATGCAAGATGGCTCACGATAGCAAAGTTTTGAAGCTATACATCGCACATAGTTATCCAAGTTCATAGTTAAATAAACTAGCAGAATTTATAATAAAGGTTTATGCTCTCTGCTTTTTCACAATCGAATCTCAGCATAAAATTATTCAGGCATCTAAGCATTTTTTTAAGATCATAGATTGCAGCAAGTATTTGGATACAAATCTCCAAAATGTTCTCCATTCTACATTGTAAAGAAGCCATCTTGCATGGGAAAAGCTTGCAGGGTTCCTTTCTGCTAAAGTTTGAGAATATTTGCCAGACATTACAGCTTTTGACACATCCCATAAGTATTTTTGACTCAATTCTTTGACATCAACTTCTGGTAAAACGCGTTCTATTTTCTGAAAGTTCATGACTGATAGATCTTAGAAATATTGTTAGAATTCTCCAATAGGTCAACAAAAAGAATTTTGTCCAGTAGTCGGTCTATCAAGAGCCACCGTTAACTTTCTAAGTGGTAATTTATTAAATAAAGAAAACATACCGCGGCTTGTAGTGAGGGTTTTAAAGACTTTTCTGGAAGTCTAATAGCATCATTTGATTTTCCAGTGTTAACTGATGTGCCATCACAACCGATAGCTTTTATGTTCTTGTTCTTTATCAATAAAACTTTTTTTTCCTCATAAATCGTGAAACTGAAGCTACAATTTCTTTTCCTAGGACATTTACTGGAGCACCATGTCCGAAATACTTAGAGTCTCTTTCCTTAACCAAAGATATATCGCACCCTTGCTTTAATAGTGTTACAACTCAAAATATGACGATTTTGAGTTATTGGTATCACTGGATTCAGAAAAAAAGCTCTATCAATCTCAAAAATCCGTTCTAACTTGAGGGAATTCAGTGGCCTCCAGATAGCAGTTGAATCGGTGTAGACGATTCACTTGCTATCCCCCCCCCCACCCCCCAGCTTGGAACATTTATAATTTTCACGATAACGAAACATCAAATAGGGAAGGATACCAAATAACGTCTGAAATTCAATTTTAAAAGACTCTCACATTTTGTCATGACTTCCAAGCCCATAATAATGATATCAGCGGCGGAACAGTTTTTCGCGTTTCCTGAAAAAAGCGGATTTTTGAGTTGTAACACTATTGAAGTAGGTGTGCGATACACTAGGTGGCCAAAAGTATCCGGACACTTTCAAAAATTCACATTTTTACATATAGCTCGAGAAATAAGTGATCAATTGTTCTTTAACTTTAGTCATACAAAATATAGGCTTCACCGAACATTTCCAAGTTGAAATTAAATTACCCTTGCATTTGGGGGACGACAATAAGGGGGTTGAAAGAAAAACCGCTTTTTGACCATAACTCTTCGAAAATAGCTCGGAATAAGCTATCAATTTCAGTAATTAATTAGCATACTATGTATAATTACTGTACAAATTTTTATGAACGTACCACTCTTACTTCTGAAGATATGAAACATTTTTGATAAAACGGCAATTTTATTTGAAGGGTTTTTGCTCATAACACGCAGAGTTTTTGATCAAACCTTATCACAACTTCAGGAAAGATGACAAAATACAAGAGAAAGAACATACTAAAGCGGTAAATAAAAATATTAAAAATTCGATGAGATATGAACGTTAAAAGGAAATAATTTTTCACGGCGCATGCGCGAACGACAGAAATTTATAACTACAAAAATATTGTAGCCTGATTTATACTGCATCTTATAAAAAAAGTTCCAGTTGAATATCATGAAAAATGAAAAAGATATCAGCGATCTAGTGAGCTGCATTTCATTCATTTCGCAGACAATACATAAATAGTGAGGGTCTGTCCACAAAGAGCTATTTTTAAATTAAAGGTTATTGCGTCGTCTTTCAAAACCAACGTTTCAGAGGGTGTCTGGATACTTTTGGAAACGTACGTATAAGGTCTTTTTGGCCGAACAGACGAAATGTGACTTCTATGCCGAATATAAATTTTCAAACTGTATACAATTTAACATTGCAAAAAAATGATCGATTGTCACCACACTATTTGTGGACAACCCCTCACTATTTATGTATTGTCTGCGAAATGAATGAAATACAGCTCACTAGATCGCTGATATCTTTTTCATTTTTCATGATATTCAACTGAAACTTTTTTTATAAGATGCAGTATAAATCAGGCTACAATATTTTTGTAGTTATAAATTTCTGTCGTTCGCGCATGCGCCGTGAAAAATTATTTCCTTTTAACGTTCATATCTCATCGAATTTTTAATATTTTTATTTGCCGCTTTAGTATGTTCTTTCTCTTGTATTTTGTCATCTTTCCTGAAGTTGTGATAAGGTTTGATCAAAAACTCTGCGTGTTATGAGCAAAAACCCTTCAAATAAAATTGCCGTTTTTTCAAAACTGTTTCATATCTTCAGAAGTAAGAGTGGTACGTTCATAAAAATTTGTACAGTAATTATACATAGTATGCTAATTAATTACTGAAATTGATAGCTTATTCCGAGCTATTTTCGAAGAGTTATGGTCAAAAAGCGGTTTTTCTTTCAACCCCCTTATTGTCGTCCCCCAAATGCAAGGGTAATTTAATTTCAACTTGGAAATGTTCGGTGAAGCCTATATTTTGTATGACTAAAGTTAAAGAACAATTGATCACTTATTTCTCGAGCTATATGTAAGAATGTAAATTTTTGAAAGTGTCCGGATACTTTTGGCCACCTAGTGTATGTTCTTCTGCAATTCTAAAGCAGCTATGCTAGCGGAGCTGTATTTCGTTTACCATCACGGGGTCCCCGATAGAACGCGGGCACTGTGTGACGAGGGGCTTAGCTTCTGTTTATAGTTTATATTATTTTACTTTTTACTCCACATAAATCACAGATGATTCCCAGTTTCAAGTGTTAATTCAGTTAGATTCCATATTCATAAACAAGTTTCTAACCAAGCCGCATAGCCTTGTAAAATGCTAGTTTTGGTGAAAATTACGTAAGTTTAGAATAAATGTGGGAGATTTAAATGTTGTTTAATATACTTTTTTTCAAACCCAATTTTATTCTCCGACTTTGCGGTGTACATTTTTCAACTTGAATTATTTTTAACATTTATTCTTAATATTAAAAAAAAATAGAAAAAAAATCATATTTTTGAAGAAATTCAAAAAACTTCAGGCCTCGTGCGGAACACCTAAACAATTTCTGATTAGACTGAAATTTTTTGTGGAATATGTGGGTAGATAGGGGCAACTTTTTATCAACTTAGTAAATTGAATTTCGAAAAAAAGTTTTTTTCGATACACCCTAATATGTAGTCTAAATCTTGGGAACAGAAGTCGCGATACAAACGCTGCCAGATTTATCTTCTGACGTTCAGATAAAATACATTAGCTTAAAACAAACAGTTTCTTAACAAGAAGCAGTACAACAGATGAAAAATGTGACTCTTATTCTAGTTCTTTTTTTGTTAAAGAGGTGAATAAAAACATATTCACACATTTTTGAAAGATGCGTTAATTGAGAAATATGTGTGGGAAACCTTTTTAAACATGATTCCGCAAATATTACATTTAATAATGTTGCTAATTCGATAGTAGTTAGTGGAATTATCAGATAATCAGAAAATGTTTATGGTTTCATTATGTAATGAAAATAAATTGAAGGACTAAACTCAGTAAAGTTATTAACCTTTAGCTTAGCCTATCTCTATTTTGTGTAGGCTGAAATAATTTACTTTTTAGCTGAAAAACATATTTTTTTTTATAAACTATTGAAATGCAAGCTAGGTAGAAGAGAATGGGATAAAAATATACGGGGGTCATTTGTAACTTTTTTTCCAGTAATATATCTTACACAGCTGTGAAAAACGTAATATGAAGGAGTGCTTTTTCAAAAAGCAACATAAACTACATGGTCTTCATTTTAATGCTAGTAGGGATTCAACATGGAATTGTGGTTTTTTTTTTTTTTTTTTGCTTAAAACTAAGTGTCGCTTCATTTGGTTTTTTCTTAGGCGCTCTCCCTAAATAATTATCATATTTCTTCAACCTTCACCCCCCTTCCCCCATTGTACAAAGGGTCATACTTCACCATAAACCCTCCCCTATTGTCACGTGTGACCCACATTTTGCAAACATATTGCCAAGAAAAAGGTTTTTATTTAACGCACTTCTGTCACATAAATATTCTTATGTCACACTCCATTTTACCCACTCCATCCCTTTGTCACAAATTGTCACAATTTCGCGATCCCTTTAACCTCTTAAAGCTTGACATCATTTGCGAACTACCCCTCTTCCTGAATTAAAGGTATGTGTATCAAAAAGTTTATAAATAAAAAAGCAAAATAGCCTAGAATAAACAAATGTGTCAGTTTAAAAACTGTTTAACTTAAGAACAAATCGCTGCTAAAGAAGAGCAATGACATAAATTAAAATTTTTGACTAATTGCGTTTTAATGCTTAATGGCATCACAAAGCCCCTAAGCTTGCGGTAGAGTATGGATATAATTATGCTTCGGTTTTTGGCCGCTAAAGCGTAGATTGAAGGAAGAATGACCAAATTGATTACGTGTTGAAAGTTAGGGTTTAAAATTAATCATGTTTAATTTCAATTCTGTTAACATAAAACATAAAGAATATGTGCTATATATGCACACATATGTCTTTTTTTTTTCACATAATTTATTTTCAGTTAGTATTTCAAATATTAAGCTTTTTTTCCTCGTTTTGGTCTGATTCAAGTTTGAAAATTTAGTTTTAGCAGTTCTGCCATAATAAGAAAAGAAGCCCTATCTCCACGTTAAGAAAGTGTTGGAAAAAACGAAAAGGCATACATTTTTAATATTCATACATGATACTATATTTGAAAAAAAAAAGTTTTAGCTCATAAGTAAAACCCTTCATAAGCAAAATTTATAATTTTTTTAATAACTAGGTCTTTGAACAAACAACGGAAAAACTATAAAAATGAATTGCAGCAAAATTTAGAGCCTTTAAATTAAGACGGCAGAGTTGGACCGTTACTCTTCCAAAACGACGAAATGACGTGTCATGCAGACGCTGCAAGAAGAAACCGAAAGGATATATCCCTAAAGCTTGCTGAAATCTACAAAAGACATTTTTTGGTTACTCAGCAAGATTGACCCATCATCTATTCGTAAAAAAAGAGAAAGAGAAATAGAAGCGAAAAGGTATAAAAATATTGTACCAGAAAAAAAAAATATCATTCAGCAGTTTGATCGGTATGATAGTTATAAATGAAATGCATTCTCATAAATCCAAAAATTAAAGTATGCAAACAATGCTGCCGGTAAGGGTCATATTTGCCTAGTGTGTGCTGATGATTTTAAAGGAATTCTTTCTATGAAGAATTTATGGAGTTTAAGGGGTGTAAAAATGGACCCATATGCAAAGATAAAGTTAATTATGAGTATCCAAATCGTCTTAAATGATAAAAAGGCTCATGTTTAGGCAACATGTGTAATATATTTCATTATTTGACAACCTTTCGGCTTATGCAAAACCTTCACAAGGGGCTGATTTTTCAATTTTCATTAAAGTAATATTTCGCTCATATGGGATAATAAACAAGTAGTATTATCGAAAAACCTTTGTCATACTTAACAAATATTTTTTAATGCTACAGCTGTCTCTAATGCACGTCAATAACTCTTGACTGTGAAAAATGTTCGATGTCATTCTGAGAACAAGGCGAGAAAAAAAAATAAAACTACATTTTTCAACGAACAAAAATAGAAATAACAAAAACAGGTTGCCGTAAAAAAATAGATTAATTAAAGGAAGAAAAAAAAGACAACTGTCGACCGGCGCTTTTTAGAGCGGAGTACCGGGTATTCCGTGTTAATAACTGACCAAACAGCGAAGTCAATTCTAATAGCTTTCCTCGCTACTTTTCCTAATTAAAATGAGATTGAGCAAAGTTATCCTAATCATACTGAATATAAAAAGCTAAACAGGACGGTTAAACTTACGACTGTAAAATTCAATCATTCCCAGCTGCTACTGAAGTCTAAATATTAAATCTAGTCTCTTCTCAGTCAATAAAAGAGGTTAGCGTGTGAAATAAACCGAAAACTAATCAATTCTCGAAATAATTACGCATCAGATTTACATAAGAACATTTTGATTAGTACCATATGAAATAATTTGATGGATGTAGTGCTCATGTATCGAATAAAAATAAAATTGTCTCCCTTTCATTAGAGCCCTGTTTATTTTCGTCATGGTTACAAATCGATTAAATAACTCAAGTCACTTGTTGATACAATTTTGAAACTGCGTGTCAAATATTTTAATCACACAGAAGCGAACTGCAGCAATAATGTCTTTCGTTTAACTACTGTGGTAGCAAATCGACATAAATGGAATACCTATATTACCTCATACTATATATGATTTGTTCAATGTGGCATAAGTCGCAAGAAGTGTTTTTTAAAACTTATTTATTTATTTTTAGAAGAAGTGAAAGATTTTTTGTTTATCATTAAAATGAATGTCTAAACCAACTTTTCAGAAAAGGTGGAAAACAGTTTATGGTTTGGATGCATAGTTTTCATATTTATGCCTAAAATCTCCAAAACCATTGTTACTTCTCAAAATGTTTAAAACAAGTCACACTGTTTTGACTTCCTTCATATGCTTCATTTTATTGATACTGAACGTATTTGTTTCATTTTCATTACGATTTTGGTTGCATGGGGAAAATACGAATTTATATTCACTTACGCTATTTATTGCCCGGTATTTTCCACGTTTTAAAAAATGTGATGGTGGTCTGTAAAATGAAAGCATTTCAAAATAATACCAATCCTTTCAAATAGAGATCATTTTTAAAGAGAAATGCAGAAATCATTTCTTCGGAATACCTATATTACTTCATACTATATACGATTTGTTCAAAGTGGCATAAGGCGCAAAAAATTTTTTTTTACTTTTATTTATTCATTTTTTTAGGAGAAATGAAAGATTTTTTGTATGTCATTAAAATGAATGTCAAAAACAACTTTCAGAAAAGGAAGAAAACAGTTTATGGTTTGGATGTATATTTTTCATATTTATGCCTAAAAGTACCAAAATTATTGTTACTTCTCAAAATGCTTAAAACAAGTCACACTATTTTGACTTCCAGAAACCGTTATTTTCTTCGTATATGTTTACTTTCTTGATGCTGAATGTATTTGCTTCATTTTCATTACGATTTTGGTTGTATGGGAAAAATACGAATTTATATTCACTTACATTATGTATTGTCTGGTTTTATCCAAGTTTCTAAAAAATGTGATAGTGGTTTGAAAAATGAAAGCATTTTAAAATAACACCAATACATTCAAATAGAGATCATCTTTAAAAAGAAATATAGAAATCAAAATAAAATCGTCATACCTAAAACATCCTCGTGGCATATTGAGCATCACCCAAATGGATGTCGCCCGTTTCGAATACTAATGCGGAATGGGAAAAAGAGATGCTTACGCAAAATACGGCACGACCGAAACTGCTCAGCAAGACGTGTGCAGTTGTTAATGAGATGATGATAAGGACGAAATTGCTTCCCAACATCCATCCGCAAAAGGAAGAAAAATATATCTTGGAATAAGTAAAGGAAAATAGTTGCAGTTTTTTTATATTTTTTATCCCAATTCGATGGCTCAAGTGAAGAGAAAATCGAATTTCCGAAACATCTGCAGTTTTCTCATATTTTTAAGTAAAAACAAAATATAAAATAATGTTTGAGGTACTTATTTTGATTTATTTATAAGGTATTTTTTTGCATTTCGAAGACTTCTTGAAAATTGTTTTCCAGTAATGTCTGAGAAAAGCTTTCGCTTTATACCTATTTGCCACGATACCTATTTAGATAGATTATTTAACTGTTCAAGATTTTTGCGCAATTTGAAAAGCAAATGTAAATATGTGTACTCTATCAGAATTGTTTTTTCGAATACATTAGTATTTTAATTATAGTTCACTTCTTGGAAGAAATGGAAAAATTATTACTACTTGATTTTCTTATAGAAATAGACAAAAAAATGTAAAACGCATTATTCTATGTAAAGACTTCATTTGCTTGGATTTTACTTGCAGTTTAACTAATATACAAAGACAAGTAGCAACAATAGATATTCTAAAAAGTGCTGTAGGGTTGGTGAACATATTTCAAATGCAGACTGAAAATCTATGTTCAAGCTCATATCCAGTTGCCACAAATGTACGCTACGTTACTCAACTTCCGGAATGTCTTTTTCAGTTATTCTTTTCCGGTTTAAATGAAACATGAAAATTATGTGCAGTGTGATAAGAAAATTTGTAGCTAAACTTTGGGAGGAGGTAAACGGAATGATAACAAGTAAAAATTATGTAGCAACATGTGGTAGCAAACGCAATGCTGACTCGCAACTACTATAGGGTGCTTCTATTTCCCCCATAGTTACTGGGGTAAATAGAAACCAGCTGAGGTAAAAGAAAATATGAATTGATTCGCTAACAAAGAGTCATCAAGTTAATTTTTTCTTTCAAATACTTTCACAGAGCGTAGTCTTAGACACAACACACAAAACTTGTCTCAATTCAAAGAAAGAGAAGGATCAAAAGTTGAAATGTTAAAATTGTTTCCCTTTACCCAAACTCTCAAACGACCCTCCATGTAGAACAGTGGTTCGCAACCTTTACCTGCTACCTCTGTTTGGATAATTCAACAACCTGTTACCTCATACGTGCACCCTATTATACTACACCTGTGTGCATTTATTTATTTCTGCATAATAGTTCTGATTTATCGATATTTGTGGCAATTACAAATGATAGAAAATCAATGACTGTAAATTTGTGTGAGCAAAGTAAAACACTAAATATTAGTGTAAAAGGAATTCAACGTACAACATACTTTTAGTAACGATATTAGTCGCAATTGGCATTGCTACAAAAAAAGATAAAAACGACTGTACTTTTTTCATATGTAATGGCTTTAAAACTGTGTAATACGAACTATTTTGCACGTAGGATAATGTTGCAACCCCATAAAAATGTTTACGCCTCTTTTTTAGCCCACAGGTAGGGAACCACTGATGTGGAACATTCTGATATGATTCGGATTAAGTATCTTGCTCGATGATATTTTTTGGCTTCCAAATGTGAATAAGCAAATTGAAAAGTACGTCAACAAATGTGTTCCATGCCAACTGATAATATCAAATATAACCAAAGATCCATCAAACAATTGACCTAAGACTGACAACCATTCTATCGGATACACATTATTAGGATTAATTTGAAAACCGTAATATTCTAATTATAAAATATAAATATCCTAAATGGATTGAAGTTGAGATTGTCAAAAGTAAAACACAAAGTTACAACTACGAAATTGAGATCAATTGTTATGCTGTTTCGGTTTACCGAAGGAAATAATTTCAGGCAATGCAGATCAATTTCAATCGAAAAGATTCATTAGTTTTGTAGTTAAAATGAAATAAATTTTGGAAAGTTCTCAGCATTATCATCCTAATTGAAACAGAAATTCAAACGGAATTTAATGGAAAAAAAATCTTCTAAAGAGGCGAAAATTTTCAACCAAAAATATGACAGCTTTCAGCTCAGAATCGATTTCCTTTATTTACGGTACATAAACTATTATTCCGTCACTTTTAAATCGCCTACTGATCTATTATTTAAATGTTACTCGTCAAACAAAATCACAAAACTTCAACTTGATCATTTGACTCGTTTCTGGTGTCTGAGAATACTAGCAACCACTAAAGAATTTGCATTCTGCGGAACGATATTTTCAAGTTAGTGATAAAGTTGGGGTTCAATCAGTTGAAAATAATAGAATTAAATCGTTTTCTAGTAAAATAGTTAAGAGTGTAAGTTTAAATTCATATTTAGCAGACTTGACGAAAATATGATTGTTCACGAAGAGAATCTACGAAAAAATACTGCTGAAGTGTTGGATGCCAAAGATGCGTCAGATTCAGCTACTTGAAACCTGTTATTAAGACAATTGAATTTGTATGCTTTACTTCAGGATTGAGTATAAAAAAAAGCAACCAACACCATATCTCAGAAGCAAATACAGAAGAGATAGATCTTAGCATAAATGCATCTACGTCTAACCAGTCAATTGTAAAGACAGAGAGGTTGCCAATAAAGACTCAAATATTTATGGCTTTTCTGAAACTAGCTGTTAAACTTCTGGGTTGAACTTTAAAAATTTGAGGAGAAGAGTGTCATTATGATAATAATAATAATAATATTGTTCGACATAATTGTATGTTGTGTGAATGGCAACAGAAATGAAATATTAAAATATGATTTAAGTTTAAAAGGTTGGCTATGAAAAGTGTATGTTAAGAATAAATATGTTTCACTTTTAAGGTTTAAAAGTGTTTTTAAAAAAATAATTTTACATACATTACAAAGTGTGGAACATGTTTTCAGAAACGTAAATAACTCGCTCGATTCTAATATGCCAAGTAATAGTTAAGCCTGTTTTATTCAACTAGTATTAGTTGTATTTTACTAGACACACAACTCTATAGCGAAAGACACTGGGTGCCATTGTTCGGGCAAATCTTCAAGCAAACGAGCAAAATCGTAACTTACGAGAATGCGACCACTTAAATAGATGCAGCTCTGTTTGCGTCAGAATATTTAACGGCAAAAAGTTGATTGCTTGCCTGCATTTTGTGGATACTTACCCGTCTACTACTAGCATCGAGATTGTCCATGGTACCGTTTTCTCGTTGTGTATCTAGTTAATATTACAGCTTTGGCAAAGATCAGACTGAGGAATCGGAAGCGCTTTGGTCTTTGTGGCTAATCGATAACGACAGAAGTTAACGACAAGCCACAAAGACCAAACCGCTCATGGATGAATTCATTCATAAGCTCACTTCTTTTGCATTGAAAAAGGAGTTCCTTGCAACTCCGAAACACGTGTATACAGTTTTCTTGCTTATTTGGGCATTAATACGCTATGTTTTATGCTTGCTTTTTGTTTGAATTTTCTTAAACTACAGACACACCTAATACTTTTTACTGCGAAAAGGTTTTCGTGTTTTGAGCACTCGACTTTCGTGTTTCGACGAAATGCTATCATATTTGCATCAACAATATGTTGCTTCCTCCAAACGCCAGGCATTCCTGCTTTTGCTGTCATAAAAATGTAAACAAGATTCTGATCGATTCCACAAAAAGGCGTTGATCGATAAAATCGTGCCTTGAAAGTGATATCATTTTAAAGGTACTGGACACTTGAGAATAGTATGCTATTATGGAAATATTACGCAAGAAGCGACTTGGTTTTTCCATGAATCATTTGTAGAATTGTGTTTTTTAGCAGGAATTCGTTTTTTTTCGCATTTATTCATACTTCTGACACTAAAATAATGCAGAAGCACGAAAATCAACGATGGTTTTGTTTACCACGTATGTTTAAAATACTGTTTCTTCCTTGAGAATATTAAATTTCTTTGATATTTATAAATTTGGTATCCTTTATTAGTTGTATTTTTGTGTATTCATTTAAATTACTATGAAATTTCAAGAGGAAGCTAGTTTACGTATCTGAGAAGATGAATTTCTATGCGTCATCAATTAAAATGAAGGATGATGTTAAATCAATGTAAGGGAATGTCGGGCAAAGTGAAATGGCAAAATATTTTCAGTTTGCTGCGCCTCCTATTTATTAATATTTTAACAAAGTCCCCAGACACACAGTAAATTCCTGTCAACAAATAGATAGATCTAATGATCAACGAAAAAAATTATACGAGTCCGTTTTAAAAATTTTGATACACTTATTGTAATAGTAGTGTTTTTTCAAAAATATTTTTTGATATAATACAATTATAAAATTTTTGTAATTATCATTTTAAGTACTAATTGGGATCTACTGTTGTACAGTGCAATACTTATTTAGTTTATATTAAGTAAATTTTGATTTTAAATGTTCGATGCAATTTGAAAACAGCACGCGGGGCAAAGTGAAATAGTTTATTAAGCTTATTTATGGATTATTTTTTTTTAATCACGTATGTATTTCTTTATTTATGAATTAATTTACATTCTTTTACCTATTAATTCACGTTCTTGAGTCATTCGTTCACTGATTTTCTTATTCGTTCTCTATTTTATTCACTCGTTTCTTTTTCTCATACACTAATGAGTTCATTTATTCGTTTATTTACTCGTCCATTTAATGAAACTTACTGTTAATCATTGAATAGAAAAATGTTCATTGTAAAAATATTGCATTTTTCACTTTGCCCCATGGTTTTTAAGGTGGAAAATTTCTACATTTTTTTGAAGGTGCAAAATAACTGCCAAGAATGAAAAGTAATATTTCAATGCAAGTTGTCATACAAAATACAGTATTCAATCTTTATGTACAGCAATTTTTAGAATAAAATTACAATGCGTTCATTTTGAAATAGGTCATCTATCTTAACTATTTCACTTTGCCCCAGATTCCCTTACTCGCTTTTCTCTGTATTCATTAATCTTAATAAATACACCACGTGTTTGTCAAAATGCAACTTTATGAACGCATGTTTCAAATAATAATCAAATCACAGGTTAAACGCACTGCATCAAGTTTATGCAAATGATGTAAAACGTGCTGTAATTGAACTGTTACAATTTGCAGTTAGTTGAACAGTACTAATTATATCTTTTGAAAATATTTTTTAGCAACTGAACTGTTCCAGTTGGCCGTTAGTTGAGCAGTACTAATTATCTCTTTTGAAATTATTTTATCTTTTGAAACCGCAGAATAATTTTGTATAAAAATATGCTAGGAAGCAGACAACCGATGTTTTTCAGCGGATAAACGAGTACACCAAGAGGAGGATGAACTGAGAAGAGCAGGTTGGTCACTTCAACATATCCACAAAGGAAACGACTTCGGTTTTAACAAAGATGATTGTAAGAATAAAAAGTTAGTTCCAAAGGTACACTGCAAAAAATAAGATGCTGCTTTTACAGTATAATACTGGAAGCTGAGTTTCCAGTTTAAAACTGTCAAATGCACAGTTATAAAATGTAAAACTAGCAATTTTACAGTTCATTACTCTAAACTAGCAATTTTACAGTTTATTACTCTTAACTAGCTATTTTACAGTTTGCTACTGTAAAATCGGCAATTTTGAAGTTTATTACTGTAAAAGCAACAGTATATTACAGGAAAAAGATGTTCCAGTTTAAAAATTTAAAATGCATAGTAGTAAACTGTAAAACTAGCAATTTTAGTTTATTACTGTAAACCAGTAATTTTACAGTTTATTTTGAAAACTAGCAATTTTACAGTTTATTACTGTAAACTAGCAATTTTACAGTTTACTAATGTAAACTTAGCAATTTTATAGTTTATTACTGTAAAATTACTATAAAATTAACTGTGTTATACTGTAAAAACAGCATTTATTTTTTACAATGTATTGATTTATAAACATGGGAAATACACTAGGTGGCCAAAAGTATCCGGACACTTTCAAAAATTCACATTTTTACATATAGCTGGGGAAATAAGTGATCAATTGTTCTTTAACTTTAGTCATACAAAATATAGGCTTCACCGAACATTTCCAAGTTGAAATTAAATTACCCTTGCATTTGGGGGACGATAAGAAGGGGGGTCGAAAGAATAACCGCTTTTTGACCATAACTCTTTGAAAATAGCTCGGAATAAGCTATGCATTTCAGTAATTAATTAGCATACTATGTATAATTACTATACAAATTCAAATGAACGCACCACTCTTACTTCCGAAGATATGAAACATTTTTTAAAAAACGGCAATTTTATTTGAAGGGTTTTTGCTCATAACACGCAGAGTTTTTGATCAAATCTTATCAAAACTTCACGAAAGATGACAAAATATAAGAGAAAGAACATACTAAAACAGTTTTTAAAAATATTAAAAATCCGATGAGATATGAACGTTAAAAGGAAAAAAAAATTCACGGCGCATGCGCGAACGACAGAAATTTATAACTACAAAAATATTGTAGCCTGGTATATACTGCATCTTATAAAAAAAGTTCCAGTTAAATATCATGAAAATTGAAAAAGATATCAGCGATCTAGTGAGCTGTATTTCATTCATTCGCAGACAATACATACATAGTGAGGGTCTGTCCACAAAGAGCTATTTTTAAAATAACGGTTATTTCGTCATCGCTCAAAACCAACGTTTCAGGGGGTCTCCGGATACTTTTGGCCACCTACTTATAAGGTCTTTTTGGCCGAATGGGCGAAATGTGACTTCTATGCCAAATATAAATTTTTAAACAGTATACAATTTAACATTGAAAAATATGCTCGATTGTCCCCACACTATTTGTGAACAACCCCTCTCCATTTATGAATTGACTGCAAATGAATGAATTACAGCTCACTAGATCGCTGATATCTTTTTCAATTTTTACGATATTCAACTGGAACTTTTTTTTATAAGATGCAGTATAAATCAGGCTACAATATTTTTGTAGTTATAAATTTCTGTCGTTCGCGCATGCGCCGTGCAAAATTATTTCCTTTTAACGTTCATATCTCATCGGATTTTTAATATTTTTAAAAACCGTTTTAGTATGTTCTTTCTCTCGTATTTTGTCATCTTTCCTGAAGTTTTGATAAGGTTTGATCAAAAACTCTGCGTGTTATGAGCAAAAACCCTTTAAATAAAATTGCCGTTTTTTAAAAAATGTTTCATATCTTCGGAAGTAAGAGTGGTACGTTCATTTGAAGTTGTACAGTAATTATACATAGTATGCTTATTAATTACTTAAATGCATAGCTTATTCCGAGCTATTTTCAAAGAGTTATGGTCAAAAAGCGGTTTTTCTTTCGACCCCCCTACTTATCGTCCCCCAAATGCAAGGGTAATTTAATTTCAACTTGGAAATGTTCGGTGAAGAATATATTTTGTATGACTAAAGTTAAAGAACAATTGATCACTTATTTCTCGAGTTATATCTAAAAATGTAAAGTTTTGAAAGTGTCCGGATACTTTTGGCCACCTAGTGTAGAAACAGACTATTGTGATATTTTTTCAAACTAAACTGTTGGTCAGCAAAGATAAGTTGCTCAGTCAACTCGATTCGATTGAACTCTGTCAACCAGTAGCGTGGAGAGAAGCGTCGTTCTAGGTGGCGGCAATAAAATTTCTCTCTGCGGAATTGGTGGATACAACTGATTGTATTCGATTCGATTGAATTCTGTTCGAGTTTATTTAACCCCAAAATTAAAGCACAGAATGCATTGAGAGTTCTTTAAAATTATGTACAATAGTCATCATTGTTCAAAAATATACTAAAAAAAGTTGTGTCTTACAGTTTTGTGAGCTTACATTTCACTTTAAATGAGTCTACAAAAAAGAAGAAAATATTCTCAACTACTTGTCATGTTGGAAGCTTACTCAAACCACTCATTTTTGAATATTTTCAGCTCAACTATTCCTGACGCTTAATTTAGGTGTTTCCATCTACCCCAAAAATACTTAATATGACAAAAGCCATGGGAGACCTAATACCGATCTAACCATTTTTGCATGAACAAATACAACAAATTAAGGTGGTAAGAATTCAACAAGTTATTAGACATTCCCTAGAGACATATTGAACCATGCTGTCGCCATGGACTTCCGTAATTGCAGAGTTACAGCTTTTCGGGGGTGGAGGGGGGGATTTTTACGCCACATTTTCTCTACCTTTAATCATTCTCCGCCTATTTCAGTACGGTAGTTGTAGTAATTGGCATAAAACTATACATAAACTGTTGAAGTGTTATACAATAAGTCAAAATTAGAATCAATAATTATCAAAACCAATTAAAATGGATTTTTTACTTGGTTCAAAGTTAGCATGACATTGAGGGCAACTTTCCGCCATGTGAGAAATGTGCTGAAAATTAAGTCGTATAAAAAAGATGTAGCAGCGGAACTTAAAATCAGAAATACTGTCGACCCCGCCTGAACGAATACTGTCGGTTCCGAAAAGTATTATTCTATTAAGCGGGGTATTCGATTAAACGGGGATCCTTAACACTGCGTCAACGGCAAGGGAAATATTAAGTTCCGGGGTATTTTATTCGTATAAGCGGGATATTCGTTTATCCGTTACCCGATTAAGCGTGGACGATAGTATATGATTTTATTCACTTAAAAAATCGCAATTTTGGTTCTAAAGCAGGAAAAGCTTTACGTAAACTATTATATCTGTCCCTCAGAGCCAGATTAGCATAACTCACGTTTTGATTACGTTTGCAGGAGAGCGTGAAAACGTTTGTCTGATGCAGGCGAAGAATGGAACTCGCCCTCTTTCAAAACTGCTAAATTATTGTAAAGAAATTTGATTTATGGAATAACATTCTTATGGCTCACATTTAAGAAAGATATTCAGAAAAATCGGGACAATACTTTTTTAAAATTCATTGTTTCAATAACACGCGAATTACTTTAAAGTGCAACTGCAATCAGAGTGCACAGAAACCGAAAATAAAAATGTTTAATTTATATTCAAAAAAGAAGTGACGGCTCTTTGTTTACTGAATCCATAATCGCTTTAATATTTAATGGTTTTAAAAATCACAAACCAAATGCGGTTCGAAAAAGAAATTTCCCTACATCATCTGAAGAGCTAAAATGTTTCTTTACGTTTTTATTATTTTCCTTTGAAAAAGGAACAATGTTTCATCCGTGTTCCCCAAGAGAGATTTTCTTTTAATCCTATCAACAACTAGAATGAAAGAGCAAATATTTTAAGCAATATTTCATAGAATTAATTAAAAATGCTACTTGAAATTTTAAAAGACGTCGTAGTTATGTTTTCATGCGATTAAAGCTACTGCAAACTCTCTCAAACAGCTATTTCTGTCAGTATGAAAAGTGCGTATCAAAACTTCCTCTTCGGTTTGTTAATAAAGTT
This sequence comes from Uloborus plumipes, assembly GCA_038373865.1. Classification (NCBI taxonomy): domain Eukaryota; kingdom Metazoa; phylum Arthropoda; class Arachnida; order Araneae; family Uloboridae; genus Uloborus; species Uloborus plumipes. The sequence continues at coordinate 69,835 of JAXGGA010006435.1, forward strand.
TTATACGCAAAGTTGTAGGCATAAAATCGGCATTGCTCTAAAATCACTCGTTGAAATTCATCGATCCGTATATCTGGAGATCATCAAAAGGTATAACTCCCACAGGAAGCAAATAATTCACAATAGTCTTTATGACTTAGCA